>CM017440.1:2096066-2206351 GCA_007726485.1 Eragrostis curvula | reverse complement strand
CCGCGCCGTCCGCGCGCGCGCCACGGCCCAGCAGGCGTCCGGCCCGCCCGCAGCCGCGAGAGGCTGACGAGTGGGGCCAGCCCCATCGTCAACCTCGCGCCGCCGCCGCCGCCCGACCGGCCGGTGTGAGGCACGGGCATTACTGCCCCGCCGCGGAGCTCCCTTCCCTTTCCTCCACGCAGCGCACGCGTCGCTTCCTCCTCTCCCCTGTCCGGACCCCTCACCTCCTTTTTCCGCCGTAACCCTAGCCCGCCATTAAACGCGGCGAGCTCGAGCTCCACGCCGCGGTAGCGTTGAGGCAACGCGCAGCCCTCCGCGCCGCCCCCGGGGCCCCCTCCTTCCTCTGCGCCGCGTGGCTGCCGTCGCGCACCCGTCCCCCACCCTCGCGCCGCGAGCTGTCGCAACTCCGGCGAAATATCCCGACGAACTCGGGATATTTCCCGGCCCTCTCCACCGCCTTCGAGCGGGTATAAGAAGAGCGCCGACCCCTCCTTTCTTCCCCGCTGCCATTTCCTCTTCTCGCTCTCCCCCTCCACGCCACCGAGCTCAACCTTCTCTCCCTCTTCTCCAACTCCGGCGAGCAATCCCGCCGCCTCCCAACGCCCTCCGCTCCCACCGGACCCAAGGTGAGCTTTCCCATGTCCCACTCCCTCCTTTGCACCCCTTCTTCTCCCTCCTCGCGCTCTGCAGCCTAGCTCCCACCGTGCGCCACCGCCGCCTCCTTCACCTCTCCCTCTCCTGCCGCCGTGGAGCACTCCCCGACCAGGCCGAGCCCACCGGTAGCCTCCACACGCTCCCGCGCACGCGCACGGGTGCTCCAACCCGCACCGCGCGCACGCGCGCGCGCCTTCGCCACGTCCGCCAAACCCCGGCCAAGCTCCGGCGAGCTTGCGCCGCCGCTTCGCGCATCGCCCACGTGCACACGTCCCTCCGCCAGCTCCGCCATAGCGTGCAGGTCACCGGCACCCACTCCAACCTCCCTTCCGCCATCTCCCGAGCGCGCCGGCGAGTTTTCCGGCGAGGCGGGAACTCTTCCCCCGCCTCCGCCGCGCCGGAGCCACCGCACCGCGTCGAGCCCGCGTGGCAGCCACGTCGGCGCCGCGTCGGCACGCCCCACCGCGTGGCGCGCACGCGTGGTGCACGCGGCCCACGTGCACCACACGCTCGCGCAGGCTCGGTCCACGCTTCTGTGGACCGAGTCCACAGAACAGTGAAGGCCAGGGGCCCCCTCGGCCCCAGCTGGCCCACCTGTCAGCCACTGTTACGCACACAAAATGCTGGGTACACCCGAGAGTGTACACAGAAATAAATTTTGGGCATATTTCTAATATCAGAAAAATTCCCAAAAATATCCAAAAATCCCCAAAATCATTTCTAACCCTTTTCCAACCTTTGTGCACCTCTGGAAAATTAGGGTGGAGATTATACTTAATTAAAGTTAATCTACCCCTAATTTAATCCTTTTCCCTTAAATTCAAATATTCATATCTTCGTCGTTTTAACTCCGAATCCGATGATTCTTGCACCGTTATTCATCTAAAATCATCCTCTACCATATTCCATCAAAACCATCTTTAGTGGTGTATTTTATTTTATTTATTTTATTTTAATGATTGTTTAATTGAGTGTTAAGCGGTAGATTTAGCTTTTTCTTTTATTTAATCGATAGGTGATCAAGTCTTCGAGGAGGAACCCGAGGACCCCGACTACGAGGAAGGCTTAGAGGAGGAAGATTTTGGTGAAGGCAAGTCCTAACCACCTTGATCATATTTAACCCAAATTAATTCTTACAAAATATCCTATATAGAGCCTGTGTGCAAATTAAATATGCATAGTCGTTTAAAATGATTTAAATATTAGAGTAACCTATCTTGAGGAAAGCCATGCCTTGTTTATTGCTATCCTTAATCCATTGTTAACCCTAGGTTCCACCATCATTAATCTTTAATGATTTGATGTAAAATATTGCCGCTTAGGTTCATTCACACTGTGTTAATTAATAATATTGCTTCACATGTTTTTGCGTGAAAATGTGTGAGTGTGACTTGGTGATGTGTGTGTGAAACAAAAGGGATGGGCTTAGTAAGTGAAACCCATAGTGGGGGTTATGTTTTAGACGGGAGCAAGCGAGGTAGTCCTCAGTGGGGAGGCTATCTCTGGGACGCTACTTCTCGTTGGAGAGTAGCTATTGAAGATGCTTGCTTCGGTCGTATAAGGACCGGTTCATGTGCCGCCTTGCCTAGCACTTGAGTGCAACCACGAGCCCCTGTTATGGGCAGGGTTTGGAACCACACCCTACTAGTGATCGCCCGGTACCACCAGGAGGCAGGGAGTTGCAATCGGAAGCCAGGAGAGGATCTTGACGAGGTTGGCGTCGGATCTGGCAAGTGAAAGTTATTGGCTATTCTATGCCTATGTGAAGCCCCTGGTCGCTGAATTTCCGAGGTGGTACCGTGGTGACAATAGGCAGGTACGGAACCATTAGCATGTCCTTCCAATCCACGACGGTGGAAAGGTCTGACATGCCTCGTGGGTAAAGTGTACGACCTCTGCAGAGCGTAAGAATCTATCCGGATAGCCGTGTTCCACGGCATTGGACAAAGCGAAAGCAATGGCCACACAATGATTAGATTTCTGTGTGAGTTATCCTTGGCGTGTGTGTTTTCGGAACAACGCCGGTTTGGAGCCGTGTGCTGGTTTCCTGCCAGCGTTAAAAATTCGGGAACTGGCGGGAAGGATTTATTCTCCCCCAGGGCCACTCAACCCCACTAAGATTTTATCAATGATGACTTAGAGTTTTTTTTTTACAAAATGTTTTGGTTTGCAAAACAAACCCTGCATGGAAAATTGGCTTTTCGGCCGATCAATGAAAACCCCAGCCTATTCCTTGGCAATATCCTTGCATATGAGTCACCCTTGTGTTAGGACTTGCTGAGTACCTTATGTACTCACCCCCCCCCCCCCCCCCCCGTCTCAATCAATCATTCAGAGGAAGAAGCAGAGTACGACTTTCAAGCCGATGGCGAAGAAGACTAGGGTCGTCGCGCGCAAGTTTGCCAGTGGAGTGGATCTGCTTCCGCCGTCCGTTGCGTAGAATAAAATGTGGCATTGCTGCTTCCCAGCAATGGCCACTGTGGTGTGATGTGTGTGGTGTTGTAAGGCCTCTGGCCGCATCAAAGAACTTTTATGTAAATTAAAAAGGCTTGTAATGAGCTTTGGTATTAAATAAAGGTGTGACTCTGAAATGCCATTCTGTGAGAATGTCCGTATCAGCGTCTGATCTAGGGGCTGATACGGTGAATTCAAGTACCTCCGAAAATGGGGTATGACAGCTCCACCGACCACGCCGTCTTCCTCAACCCAATGACTGCACGCCCGACTCCCCTCCCCTTCCCTCCCCAACCCTAGCCGCCGTCGAGGCCGCCGCCCCCGCCCGCCGCGCTAGGACGAGCGTTGTCCTCGATGATCCTGTGTCCTTCGTCTCCAAGCGAGGGCGATGGAAGCGGTCTGCTCCCTCTCCCCCTCCTCTGCGTCCTCCTCCTCCTCCTTCTCTTATCGCCGACGCCGAGGTCACCGGGTGCCACGCAATGTGGTCGACTACGCCATGGACATCCACAAGTCACTCCACGGCACCGACGACGTCCCCTCGGACATGGTCGCTCGCCAAACCGCGGTTCTCGCCAGACTTAACGCCCCCATCGTCTCCTTCCTCCAGAACCCGCGGCTCGTGTGAGAGCTCAGGCCCAACAAGCAGTTCAACGTCCACGAGCTCAAGGAGCACTTCCAGGTTTGAGTTCTATGCCTTTTCGATCTGTAGATTTGATATTCTTGGTGTAGCATGATGTGGTTGTGAATTTAGTACCAGTAATATGAAATTATTTGACAATCTTCAGGACAACGTGACCTTAGCTGTAGATACAAAGAGTATGGAATTTCCTCTTTTCAGCAATATTGTTCGTAGTTCTTGAGTTATATAGCTGGGTGTTGAATGGTCTCAATTTGCAGTGGCCCCAATTGCTGTGATCCTGCCGACTTGCAGGTCTTCTCCTTCCGTCCCTGATCTAATTCATGTTTCACTGAACCAGGCCGTGTGATTTGAGGCAGCTTATGATCCTCCCTGCCGATTGTGAACTGCTGGACGCTGCCTGACGAGGGATGCTTTCACTGTCTGACGAACTGCTCAGGTATTGATCACTATACTAGCCGAAGATCGCGCAGGTGTGGACCATGCCTGTGTTTCATTGTTGCCTGGTCTAATATTTTTGCAGGCGTAAGAAGTAGGGAGGGAGAGGGCAAAGCAATAGGTATTGATCGGCTCTAGGTAATGAACCAGACCCCTTTTACAATCTCTGAATTTTACTAGACATCGAAACTATGCAAAGGTGTCAATTGTTGGAAGAGGAATAGTGCCTGTTTAGCATGAATAATATAGGTGTTGATTATGTCTGTACAGACCTAGCAGCCCACATCACTCGGTTGCATGTCTCTAGGTGTCCTCCTTGCATTAATAGAACAAAATTTATTTTTGTCTGTACAGATGGTAAACAATCTGAGTTTTTAGTAGGCCTGCAAATAGAACCTCAATAATATGAATTGAACCAATGTGCAGAAATTGCTTTTATAATGCCAAACTCATTACTTCATTACTTGCCCTCTATAAAATTGTTTCTTGACTCATTACTTCATTACTCATTTTTTGATATTATTATGTCAGATTATCAATCAGGGAGCCATAATTGCTTGGCTCTACTGAAACCTGGACATTTTTCTTGACACTGTGCTGGCACATGTCGACCTACATGGATACTTCAATGATTAGTGTGTTCAATTCAGTTTCCACATCTTGAAGCATTCTTATGTAAACCTAGAATCCAAAGTTAGATCCACATTTTAAAGCATATTATTATGTATAGTTCAGGACCATTTGTGTTATCGACATGCCGCCCTGCCGGATATTTCCTTCATTCAGTTACCTATTTCAACCTGACTAAAATGGAGAGGTTGCAAAAGCTGATGCTATCTTGTGTGGACAAACCTTTACAATGCAATAAGCATCTTGAAGAAATTCTTTATTCTTTCCCTGTATGCCTGCAGATTATAAACTTGAGGCAGAGACCGAAGAGAGTGGGGGATCATAATGTTTTGTTTCTTATATCATGTACCTATCTTTTATTTTCAAATGAAATTACAAATAACGTCTAGAAAGAATATCCTTCGTGTGTTTCCTGTTACACCATGTCAGGTTGGTCAACCATTACTTTCTATATATATTCAATACCAGAAGAAAATGTTAAAGGAGGTAAAGATCAGGTTTGTCATTTTTTTCGTTTGGTTAGCTACCAACGTTTACCAAGCCAGATGTTGAGTTTTCAAATTTATTTTTCAGTCCAGAAATCATGCACTTGAAATATGATAGAACACCAAATTATGTTTCTTTGAAGATATTACCAATTGAAGATGGAAAGACACTGAATTTGTTTAGGCACTTGTTGCACCGTAACAAAAAAGTTGATTCCATTGAGCAGTCCAATCAGAAGCTCCTTGTCAAGCAAGAGGATGAGAACTTCGTGATGTATGACATAGTATGTCACAAGTGCAGTTGTCAACTTGTCATTAATACAGATGGAGCTGCTGCCCTCTACCAAGTGGGATTTTATACAACAATATATACACATCTGCTGGATGGTAGCTTTGCTGTATCTGCACTAGCTTGGAACATAACATGTATACAGTATTAACCAAAATTGCCAGACCTAAAATACATAAAAATTTATGATAACAGGTAAAAAACCAATTTATGTCTTTACCATAATAAGTTATTAAAATTGGTGGTCTCTTCATTTGATTTTGGCTTCAGTAAAAATGTTTAAGAGCCTATTTATTTGCATGTTCTGAATCCTTCTTTCTAATTTGTGCAGTGATAGATTGGCATAAACATGCCCTTGAATGCAGAACATTTACTTTAAGTTGCTGACCAACTCAATAAAATTTAAAGCGCAAAATGGAAGGTTGATATGTATGGAGTTTGTTGCATGTCTCTCTTTATGTAGTGTAAGCATAAGATTGTTTTTTCTTTACTGCTTAAGGCTGTCAAGAATAGCTATGTACTTTTTTATGACAGTAGCATTAAACATTTAGTTTCATTCAATTTTATTTTCATAAAAATCAGTTACTTTCTTCTATGGTCTTATGGGTGCTTCTCCTTTCTTAGCTATATGAAATTTTCAAATTCTGCTATTCGCTCATATATGATTGATGCTTTTTCAGCTGCACACTTTTGCAGATTGGCTGTAGCATCATCAAGATTCTACATCTTTGTAGGAATGGTAATTTCATCTCACACATTTTTATCTTCATAGAATCGTAATCAAGGAGAACTGCATCATGGTCTCACTACTCGGTCCAGCAAGTTCCATGGCGTAAGATATTGCCCTTACCTATTTGTATCTTCTAATACTCCTTTTTTCATCTGTTCTGATATTGCCATGATAATTAACTAGGGGGTGGGGCAGCATAATTCACTTCATGAATGGGTCTGCTCACCGGTGCTTCATTGATCCTGTCCTTTGGCCATGGGGGTTTGTGCTGCTGCTACACGAGTGCAACAACCGCTAGCGCCAACAGCTACAATGGGATCAGCTAAAGATAAATGAAGTTCAACTGTAGTTTAAGAAATTTCTAGCTCGCATGAATAATTTAACCATGCGTTATGTATGCATGAGACCATGTACTCAATGATATAATGATTATTTGGTTGTTTCCTTTTTGAATGAAGTCTTATTATGTTAGGTTACTGTTTTTTTATTTATTATTATGCATGAGGTCATACACATAACAGTCTAATAATCTGAATGAATGTTCAGAACTATCAAAGTATACATTTTTTTGCTTGCTCGATTTGCGTTATACATGTCAGCGTAGCGCTGCAGCAGTAAACTTACCTGATCCATGAACGTGTAGCTTTTCATTTGATTTTATCGAAAGATTTGACGTCTATGGTAGCAGCGATAATTCTGTGGCTTTTATTCACTTGAGTCCATGCAAATTCGTATAGAATCATCCTGTTGGATTGATACCTGCTTACCTAATTAGGATGGCACATCATTATGCCGCCATGTTAGGATGAGGCGGCTAAGGCAACATGGCAGATGACACATGCCATGATTTGTATTATCTGGAGGTTAAAAGACTTCTGACCAGACGTCAAAACCTAGAAAGTGGCTGAAAATTGAATACAACATTTACAATCCAAGAAGTTGAAATGTAGGTTATCGACAATCAAGTTAGTCAATAATAAAATTTAAAACAAATATAATAAATTTTAATGAGTAACATTACCATGTTTTAGAGCAATATAGAGGCATTTTTATTCCAATCAGCTCGTGGCAACGCACGGGTATTTTTGCTAGTACTCCTATTATTTTTCTTCCGAGTCCACGTGCGTCGCAGACGCGTAGGCGTAGCCCTCTCCCACCGTAAAATTTGCGCCGACAGGTGGGTCCTTCCTCTCAGACGCATCGTTCTCGCGCGCCCGCGTGACGCACGCCTTCTCTTCCCAAGTCCCAACCCAGGAAGACCAGTGCCGTGTTAAAATTGTCTTCTGTCCCGGCGTCCGTAGGGCGACTCGGAGGTCCGTCTCCGCTCGTCGGAGTTCGTCTCTGCTTGTCAGAGCCTTGTATCCCATCTAGCTCGGTTTTCCTGCACTGTAACTCCGGCCAAGACACCTCCCTGTCGCCGGCGTTCGTCTCCGCTTGTAGGAGCTCGTCTCTGCTCCTCTTGGCTCCGGTGCCTAAGACGACTCGGAGCTCTCTCCAGTCTCCGCTCGTCGGAGTGTCGTCCTCGCTCGCCGGAGTGTGGTCCTTAATCGTCGGTGTCCGGACTCGTCGGGAGACAGCGATCTCGGCGGTGAAGAAACGCTGGGAGTCTGCTCACTGAGGCCGCACCCGTCGACCGCCCGTCGTCGTGATCCAGTCCCGGCCTGCGCACACCATCCGTGAAAGACAGGCCGGAAGCTCCATCCTCTCTGGGCCCGCGCGCGGTGGGAGACCAACAGAGCCCGCCGCACCAGGTCGCGGTTCCCGATTCCTCGTTGGCACGCAAGCCAGCGGCCTGCTTGCTCTGCTTCTTGCTATCTCGACGGCGCCTGCTGCCGGCCGACCACCACCAGAGACGCTGCACCCCAATCGCTCCGTCCGAGACGCTCAACGGCCGCTTACTGGGCATTCTCGGTCGAGCGCCTGCCACCGCACAACGGGGGCCACGCGACCTGCTGATTCTCCCCATCGGGTCCTGCAACACGGGGGAGCTCTGGAAGAGTGGAGAACTCTAGAAGCCGTGGTAGATGATAAGTACAGAACTGCTAGATAAAAGGCCCCAAAGCCAAATTGCTTAAGATATCGTATGACGTGGAGTCTTGCAGATCGGGGCATTAAAAAATAATAAAATAAAAGCACAAAGACTCGGGCGTTTCCTGGTTGCTTCAGGTGCCCAGCTCCCAGGCGACTCGGTGTGAGTACTCGGTGAATCCAGATTTGGGGCTCCGGTGTGGTGATCGCCTTCGTGGTCTGTTGAGACTATTCATGAGAAGGACAGCTGGGGACAGCAGTAGGCCATCTGGAGAGTTTGAGTTTGATTTGAACTCTAAGCCCTGCAATCTACAGACGTACTGCAATCAAGGTCGAAGAAGCAACTGTTGATGAAACGGCAGGACGGCCCAATCCTCGGCAATTCCAAGCTATAGTCCTCATTTATCTAGGCCCAAGCTATAGTCCTCATTTATCTAGGCAGGACGGCCGAGGATTGGGCCGTCCTGCCGTTTCATCAACAGTTGCTTCTTCGACCTTGATTGCAGTACGTCTGTAGATTGCAGGGCTTAGAGTTCAAATCAAACTCAAACTCTCCAGATGGCCTACTGCTGTCGCCTAGATAAATGAGGACTATAGCTTGGAATTGCCGAGGATTGGGGAATGGCCCGGCAATTCGTGGCCTTTTGGATCTCCAGAAGGAGGAGGCCTCGGATGTGTTGTTCTTGTCGGAAACAAAACATAATGGAAAATGGTTGGATTGGTTGCGGTGGAGGTTGGGGATGGTGAATATGGTGGCGCGCGATAGTGATGGGGCTAGTGGTGGACTAGCGGTGTTTTGGCGTAAGGAAGTTGACCTCACTATTCAAAGCATGTCAAAGTACCACATTGACATGACGATCAAGGAGGTCGATGGTTTTGTTTGGAGATACACGGGTGTGTATGGGGAATCAAAGACTGATGAAAAAACCAAAACGTGGGAAATGCTCCGCACGTTGAAGGAGCAAAACGATCTCCCCTGGCTTTGTAGTGGGGATTTTAATAAAATCTTGTTCCACCACGAGAAGGATGGTGGTGTGATCAAACCGGAGTATCTTTTGGAGAATTTCCGCTCGGCGCTGGAGGACTGTGGTTTGTATGATCTTGGCTATGTGGGGGATGTGTATACATGGCGCAACAATCACCACAGTGCAACGAGCTATGTGCGGGAGAGGCTGGATCGGGCGGTAGCCAATATGGCGTGGAGGTGTAAGTTTCCACTTGTGTGGGTCATCAACGGAGACCCGCGGCACTCTGATCATCGCCGGTTATAGTTGATGCGGGGGAAAGAGAATTGAGGAGATGGGAGGGACCGAGAGAGATACTGAAGAAGTTTGAGGCACGCTGGCTGGAGGAAACTAATTGTGAATCCAAAGTGGAGGACGCGTGGGGGCAAGCTATGTTGGAAGGTGGCGTGAATCTGATGGACCTGCAGGGGAAAATGTTGCGGGAACTGTGGACCTGGGATCGTGATGTTTTAGGTGTTTTGGAGAAGCGAGTGAAGAATGCTAGGAGGGAGTTGGAGAGATGCCGGAGGAGGGGCATATCACAAGACCATGTCAACCAAGAACATATGTTGCGATACAAGCTAGAAAGGCTCGAGGATCAAATGCATGTGTACTGGAAGCAACGGGCTCATAACTCGTGGCTGCTAAAGGGAGACCGAAATACCAAGTTTTTCCATGCTTTTGCTTCTGAAAGAAAAAGGAGAAACATGATGAGGAAGTTGAAGGATGAGAGTGGAGCTATGGTGGAAGGGGACAATCTGAAACAATTTATAAGTGGCCAGTACCAAAATTTGTTTCTTACCAATGTTTCAGGTGCTGTGGAGGAGGTGACTGACTGTGTCCAGCGCCGAGTCACAGCGGAGATGAATGCTATATTAACAGCCCCATATTCAGGTGAAGAAGTATGGCAGGCCTTGCAGTGCATTGGGGATTTAAAAGCACCAGGAGCTGACGGCATTCCCGCCATCTTCTATAAGCGATTTTGGCATTTGGTGGGCGAGCAAATAAAGAAAGAGGTGCTGGCTGTTCTGAATGGTGGAGAGATGCCAGAGGGATGGAATGATACGATTGTTGTTTTGATCCCGAAGGTTGCTACTCCCGAGAGGCTAAAGGATCTGAGGCCTATTAGTTTGTGCACGGTGCTGTACAAACTGATTTCTAAAGTCATAGCCAACAGGCTCAAGGTGGTGCTCCCAGATGTTATTTCCTTGTCACAAAGTGCTTTTCTACCCGGCCGGTTAATCACCGACAACGTCTTGCTTGCATATGAGCTGACCCATTTTCTAAATAATAAGAGGCAGGGCTCGAGGGGTGTGGCTGCTATCAAACTGGACATGAGTAAAACATATGATCGTGTTGAGTGGAGCTTCCTGCAGAAAATGATGCTGAAATTGGGATTTAATCAATCATGGGTGGAGCTGATAATGAAGTGTGTGTCCACAGTTAACTATAGAATTAAAGTTAATGGACAGTACACTGACACGATAATCCCTCAACGGGGCCTACGCCAAGGGGACCCTCTATCCCCGTACTTGTTCATTGTCTGTGCGGAGGGGTTGTCTGCTATGTTACAGAAAGCAGAGGCCGATAGGAAGATTGTGGGCGTCAAGGTCAGCCGCGGCGCTCCAAGTGTCAATCACTTGTTCTTTGCTGACGATTCTCTGGTATTGATGAGAGCGTGCCGGGATGATGCAAATGAGCTGAGGAGGATTCTTGAAGTATATGAGAAGGTGTCGGGGCAAATGATCAATAAAGAGAAATCTTCAATTCTGTTTAGCCCAAACACAAATGTGGACATCAAGCAGGACATAAGGACCATCCTGTCCATTAACCAGGAGGCTAGAAGTGAGAGGTATCTGGGCTTGCCGGTCTCGGTGGGGAAATCAAGGAAGAAGACTTTCTCTTATATAAAACAGAAGATCTGGTCACGTGTGCAAGGATGGCAAGAAAAATTGTTATCCAAAGCCGGCAAGGAAATCCTAAATAAGGCTGTAGCGCAGGCAATCCCCACCTACGCTATGTCGTGTTTTGACATCACTAAAGGACTATGTGACGAGCTGAGTATGATGATCGGCCGATATTGGTGGAGTCAGCAAGATAAAACTAACAAGATTCATTGGTTGAGTTGGGAAAAGGTCACACGGTCCAAGAAGAAAGGAGGCCTTGGGTTTCGGGATTTATTTCTGTTCAACAAAGCAATGCTAGCAAGGCAGGCATGGAGGTTACTGATGGTCCCGGAGTCGTTGTGTGGACAGGTACTGAAAGCAAAGTATTTCCCAAACACTAGCATTCTTCAATGTCAAGCTGGGCAGGGCATCTCTTATTCCTGGAGAAGCATTTTATCTGGTCTTGAATTGCTAAAAGAGGGGCTAATCTGGAGGGTTGGTGACGGTGCTTCCATCAATATATGGTCTGATCCCTGGGTGCCAAAAGGAACCACTAGAAAACCTGTCACACCAAGGGGTGCCTCTCTTCTTACTCGAGTTAGCGAGTTGATTGATCCGGTGACTGGTGGTTGGGATGAACAGCTTGTGGTAGACACCTTTTGGCCTCAAGATGCTGAGGTGATACTCACAATCCCTATTGGCGAGGGGATGCAAGATTGGCCGGCATGGCATTATGACACAGCAGGGCATTTCTCTGTCAGATCAGCCTATAAGCTTGCAGTGCATAATAGGGATAGAGAGCAAGCTGCGGATGCTTCATCATCAAGCGCTGCTAGGCCAAGTGCAGCGGGCTTTCAGTGGCACAAAATCTGGCAACTCAAGGTTACTAATAAGGTGAAGATGTTTCTTTGGCGATTTGCTCACAATAGCTTACCAGTGCGCAGAAACTTGAAGAAGAGGGGGGTCAAAACTGAAACCATTTGTCCAGTTTGCTCTAGGCTGGATGAAGACTGCGGCCATTTGTTCTTCAAATGTAAACAGGCACGAGCATGGTGGCGAGTGATGAACCTCGACCACTCCCGGCAAAAACTAATTCAGTGTCAGTCCAGGAAGGAAGTGCTAGAAGAAATCTGGAAGCTCGAGCATGAAGTGCAACTCAAGGTCATCACCTTTCTCTGGAGATGGTGGAATGCTAGAAACAAGGCAAATGCTGGCGAGAAAATGTGGTCTTTGGCGGAGATCAGCAGTTCTGTTGATTATCATGTGGGGGAATTCATAAAGCTGTCCAAACCAGAGAAGGAAGCAGCAGTAAGGAGCAATGTGCGGTGGTCTCCTCCAGGAGGGAACTATTACAAGTTAAATATCGATGCCTCCTTTCTCGAGTCCTCAAAAACAGGAGGGTGGGGATTTGTCTTGCGTGACCAGGATGGTGTCTTCCTCGATGGTGGCGCGGGTCATATTCCTCGTGTAGCAAATGCTCTATAAGCCGAGGCAATTGCAGCGCTTAAAGGACTCGAGCGAGCCTCTCAAATTGGGATGGACTGCATTCAGCTTGAAACGGATGCTGCTGTGTTGGGGAGGGCGCTCACCTCCGATGCAACGGATTAAGGCCCGGAAGATGGTCTGTTCAGGAAAATTAGAGACTTTATGCAAATAAGTTTTAGCTATTTTTCTGTCTCTATTTGTCCTAGACTTTGTAACAAAGTGGTAGATGCTTTGGCTGCCCGTGGTGTTGGTGCTCTGCCTGTTGGCGAGCATGTGTTCTGGTGCCAGGCACCCAGCTTTGTAACCGAACTAGTCTCAGGCGATATGCCTGTAGCTCGAGGTTAATGAAAGCAGTTTGTCTTAAAAAAAAAAAAAAAAAAAAAAAAAAAAAAAAAAAAAAACCAGGAAGACCCGCCTGTTCTCGCACGCCCTCCTCAACCCTCGCAGCCAGGCCACCGCCGCCGTCCGAGCCCTTACCTGAGCTCCAACCCGGCAACCCCTACCAACGTTGTCCTGTCCAAGCGGCGGAGGGGCACCCGCACCGCGTGCGCGGAGGCGGCAGCGGCGGAGCAGGCACCACCCACGCGCGCGGAGGCGGCGGGGGAGCATCCCCGCCGACATGGTCGACCACCAAGCTGAGGTTCCCGCCAAGATCAAGTCGCTGGATGCGACCTACGCCTACTCATTCTCGTTCGAGAAGGCCGCAAGTCCGTTCCGCCTCCTCCCGATTCAGTTTAATTCGTTGGAATTTTTTTGAAGATTTCACGTGTTGTTGAATGCAGTGCGTTCCTGCAGACCAGGCTCAATTCGCTGGAAGCGGCCATCTACTTGTCGTTCGAAAAGGCAGCCAAGTCCGTTCTGCCTCCTCCCGATTCAGTTTAATTCGTTGGAATTTTCGAAATTAGGCCATGGAGGCGAAGCTCACGGTGGCACTCGAGATTAGGCTACTCGCCGAGAAGATGAGCAGATTGGGTGATCTGGGCTTGCATATAGATGTGATTTTAAGCTCACTTGTTTGTTTGTTGTCTTCCTGTAGGCAGATTGCCACTCGAGATTAGGCTGCTCGCCGAGAAGATGAGCAGAGTGGGTGCTCTGGGCTTGCATAGATGTGATTTTAAGCTCACTTGTTTGTTTTTGTTGTCTTGCTGTAGGCAGATTGGGGGCTTGCCACAAGCGGGAAGAACCCCGATAGCTATGTGGATTTGTTAATTGGATTGTTGCTGGAATTGGATTTAAGCATGTTATACTAGAGGTAAGATTGTACCCCATCCTTGATTTTATTGATGACTTAGGACGCCGTTTTGAGTTCGTTTTTTTAGCTAAACACGTTGGCCTAATTAACGTCATCGATAAACAAACTGAGGCACTCTGCTGTAGTACATCAGTTCTGAATCTTGTGAAAACAGAAGCTAAGCTGATGTTGAAATTATGCAGCTCGGAACACTTCTCTGTCATAAGTATGTATTGAAACTGCTAGAATTTTGATTTCGAAGATTTTTCAATGAAAGACAAGGCAAGACAAGCGTAGGTTATGGACATCTATCCCTCTGACTTTTTGTTACTTTTATTTTTAACAAATTATTATGAAATCGTACAAGTCTCATACAAGTATTACACTGGGCGCTTGTAAGTGTTTAATGAGAATTTTCTTGTCGTAAGAGCTCTCTTCCTGTCATGATGATTAAGAATTGCAGAATATTTATTCTGCTTAACAAGAGAATGTTTTATTTAATCAGGCAGATCAGAAGCTAATTTATGCTTTGCTGCATTGCAACTCTCAAAGCGAGTCAAATATGAGGTACTTGTATGAATGGGTTTTTCTATAAAATGTAATATATGAGAACTGGTCCTTCTCCCACCGAATGCTATCATCCCTGACGCCATGTCCGCTCAACCTTATTTAAATTACTTCTGAGAATCAAGGTTAGGGAGTAGTGTATCTATGATAAATATACTTCCCTAGATATCATTCAATAAAGATGAGGCCGTCTCTTCTGTGAATTGCCGTAATGATTAGCGAACTATTTCAAAATGATTGTCAGTTCTACTAATGGACTTTATAGCTAACCAACCAAGCTGAATGTGATGGGGCATGGGGACAAGATATTGTTCTATGAACACCTCAGGATGAGTGTTCTCGAGCAACTTTTTTTTTCTGAACTCCTTTGCGGATAATTAGATGGCATGACGGTTGCTTTCCATTGCTAATTTTCAACTGTATAATGATAGAAAAGCTTAATTTGACTTGATACTCTGTTTTACTTGTTGCTTTTACTGAATATGTTCCATTGTACTTTTTCTATTTGATTTCGTAAAGATGTCTTGCTTATTTTGGTAGTGCTACTGTAACTTATATGTGCCCCTACTTCTGCTCACTTCAGAGAGATCTCAAGCTGCTCAGGCAAGCCCTATACAGGCATGAAGACCAGTAGATTCACCTGTGAAGCTCCAACTTCAGGTCTATCAGAGATTAGTTAAGAAAATGTGAGTACAGAACTGAAGCAATCGTTGTAATGCTGTACGCATCACGACCAAATCTCTTTTTGGCCTCGTTGTTCTTCGGCAACTATGTCATTCAGAGACAGAAGGAACTAGCCAATGCACATCAAATTAAGCTAGACGTCGTAGCAAAATCTCTGAATTTGCTTGAAATCGGCATGGATGGGGACGAGGTGCTTTGAGGGTGCATTAATCTTATTTTTCTTGTTTGTATCTCATTTTCCTGTGCTTTGATAGTGTATTAGCGTAATTACTTAGTTTTCCCTCTGCAACTATAACGGTACTTTGTGCATGTTTATAATGTAGCATGCATGTTCTAACTTAGTCAAACGTAAATGCATCTGTTTACAGTTTCTTAAATATATAATACAGTATCTTTGTTGCAATGTCCTGCCCACCCTTTGCTGCTGTGTGGCACCTTCATCTGCAAGCCATCAATTTTGAGCACCGCCACTGCCGGCATCAGACACCTTCTCATATTTCGTTGTTGCTATGTCAACGGACCCAACGAACGCCCAACAAGGTGTACGATGTGTGATACGGCCCGATGTAATGGAATTTTCCATATTTTTTCCTTATAGACAGACACCTCTATCGATTTTTTTACTGGATTTCTTCCCTCAACCCATACAGCTGCTACCTTTGACAAAGTTGGTTCATTGTATGTCCTATGAACCATTTGATGATCCAAATTAAGTGTTATATGGTGGTCATCAATGTTGAACAGTCGAATTAAATTTTGTTAAAAAGTTGAGATTCATTACATTTTTTTCACGATCAGCCCGTGGCAACGCACGGGCACTTTTGCTAGTAGATGTTAGACAAGTAGATATGTACGGTTTAGATAAGATCAAATCTTTGTTTGTAATCTCTTCTCAACAACCTCCTGTAATCTCTCTCTCGGTTGCAACTGACACCGATGTAATCCCGGAGTACTGTTGTGTATCCGACATATTATATAAAGGAATAGAGACGCCGCCCAAGGGTGTGCGATTCCTAGCCAAACCTTTTCCACAACACAAAACCTAACATGGTAACAGAGCCATTCTGATCTTCCAGGTCTTCCGCATCTACTATCTCCACCATGGCTTCCTCCACCATCACCGCAAGTTTTGGCCACTTCGTCACCATCAAACTCACAAGAGACAACTACCTCCTATGGCTGGCTCAGATCAAACCATATCTGCGGAGCCAGCAGCTGCTTCGCTTCGTGGACGGCACTTCACCGGTGCCGGAGAAGACCATCATCTCCGGAGAAGGTGACAAAGCCACGACCGTGACCAACCCGGCATACGATCAGTGGCTGCTCCAAGATCAACTCCTCCTCAGCACGATCAACTCGTCGCTGTCGCCGGAGGTCCTCAGCCAAGTCATGAGGGCCAACACGGCGCGTGAGGCCTGGGCCACACTTGATGGCCTGTACTCCGCCCAATCCAGGGCACGGCTCATGCAAATTCACATGCAACTGGCGACGCTGAAGAAACAAGGCATGACGGCATCCGAGTACTTCGACCGGGTGAAAGGCTACGCCGACACCCTCGCTGCATCAGGCTCACCACTGCAGGATGATGAGATCATCTCTTATCTCCTCAGTGGGTTGAATGAAGACTATGACTCCCTCGTCACGTCCATCACCGTCAGGCCGACTCCCATGACACTCAGTGAGGTATACAATCAATTAATCAGTTTTGAGATGCGTGTAGCTAGTCGTGAACTATGCATCAAGAGGAGGCCAAGGCAATCGTGGTGGCCGTGGCGGCAATACTGGCGGCCGTGCACCGCGCGGACGCAACGGTGGTGGTGGCGGCGGCGACCGCAGCAATGGTGGGCCACGCAACAGCTCTGGCAGCAACAACACCAAGCCCGAATGCCAGATCTGTGGCAAGATTGGGCATTCGGCCAAGCGCTGTTGGTACCGCTATGAGGAGGATGACAAGAAGACTGCTGCGTACGCCTCCAACCCGTCGTACTCCATCGACTCCTACTGGATCTCCGACACTGGGGCTACAGATCATGTGACCAATGATCTTGATTGCCTTGCTCTGCGAGAGAAGTACCAGGGGAAGGACCAGATTCAGACTGCTGGAGGCACAGGTATGCCCATCTTTCATGTTGGTCACTCGCAAATTTTTGCATCACATCGATCTCTGAAACTCAACAATATCTTGCATGCGCCAGCCTCATCTAAGCATCTTTTATCTGTCCATCGATTCACCAATGACAACAATGTTTTCTTTAAATTTCATCCTCGTTTTTTCGTTGTCAAGGATCGAGTCACGAAGAAACCTCTGCTTCACGATAGATGCAAAAATGGCCTCTACCCTCTAGAGTTGGACAGCAGCCTCAAGTTGAGGGAAGCACTGCATGTAGCCACATCTACAGCAGAAACATGGCACTGTCGCCTAGGACATCCAGGATTGTTAGTAGTTCAGAGAGTTGTAAGTCATAATAATTTTCTTGTTTCCTCAAATAATGTTGCCACTGTTTGCAACGCTTGTCAAATGGCCAAAAGCCATCAACTCCCTTTTTCAGATTCGAATAAAGTTACTGCTTCCCCTCTTGAACTTGTGCACACTGATGTATGGGGTCCTGCAATTAGATCCTCCAGTGGTTTCCACTACTATGTTTCTTTTATTGATGATTACACTAAATTCACATGGATCTACCTCATAAAGCACAAATCTGAAGTTGAAAATATTTTTCTTCAGTTTCAAAAACATGTTGAGCGCATGCTGAACAAGAAAATCTTGTGTGTTCAGAGTGACTGGGGTGGGGAGTACCAGCGCCTGCACAAATATTTTCAGGAGATTGGCATTCAGCATAGGATTTCTTGCCCTCATACACACCAGCAAAATGGTGTTGCAGAACGCAAACACAGGCATATTGTGGATGTAGGACTTGCTCTTCTTGCTCATAGTTCTATGCCTCTTCGTTTCTGGGATGAAGCTTTTCTCACAGCCTGCTATCTAATTAATCGACTTCCTAGCAGAGTTATTCAGAATCTCTCACCTTTTGAATAGTTCACTGGTAACAAACCTGATTATTCATCTTTGAAAATTTTTGGCAGTGCCTGTTGGCCCAACCTGCGTCCATACAATGCTCACAAGCTCTCTTTTCGATCTCAACGTTGTGTGTTTTTGGGCTACAGTAGCTATCATAAAGGGTACAAATGCTTCCTTCCTTCTGCAGGCCGTGTCTATATGTCTAGGGATGTTATTTTTGATGAACATTGTTTTCCATATGCTGCATCATCCACATCCACATCAAAGCAGCCTATTTCTGAAACAGCACTTCTGCCACCTCCTTCTTTTGATGTGCAGGTCCTTGCCTTTTCAACCCAGCCTACCTCCTTCATCCAACTCTGCTCCTACTGCGGGTGATCACATGGATGATAGGGCTGATACTGTACTTTTGCATAATGAAACTGACCATCTTCCTGTAGATACTTCTCTTGATGTGCAGGTCCCTGAAGCATCAGAAAATTCTGCTCTTACACATGAGACAATAGTTGCTGCTAACAATATTGCTCCAGATCCAGTCATGCCAGATAATATTCAGACTATTCAACCTGAACCTGCTGCACCTCCTCCTGTCAGTAGACCATGCACAAGACTTCAGAATCGAATTGTCAAGCCAAAAACATTCAATGATGGGACAATTTCTTACGATCCTCGCAAGAAGAGTTTCTTGGCTCAGCGTGATTCTCATACTGAACCGGCTTCTCATGCAGTTGCACTGCAAGTTCCACATTGGAAACATGCTATGCAGGAAGAGTTTGATGCATTGACTCAGAACAAGACCTGGCATCTTGTTCCATCCAGGAGAGGCATGAATATTGTTGACTGCAAATGGGTGTTCAAAGTCAAGCAAAATGCAGATGGTTCAGTGGAACGCTACAAAGCACGACTGGTGGCAAAAGGTTTTCGTTAGAGATATGGTCTTGACTATGAAGACATCTTCAGTCCAGTGATCAAACCAACAACAGTCAGGCTTATTCTCTCTTTGGCTGTTTCTAGAAATTGGAGTATTAGGCAAGCTGATGTTAAAAATGCATTTCTTCATGGCATTCTTCAGGAAGATGTATACATGCAGCAGCCACCTGGTTTTGAGGACCCTGCCCATCCATCATATGTGTGCAAACTGGACAAAGCTATTTATGGCCTCAAACAAGCTCCCAGGGCATGGTTTTCCAAGCTCAGCTCTCATCTGTGTGCTTTGCATTTTGTGCCATCCACGGCTGATTCTTCTCTATTCATTTATAGCTCTCCACAGTTGACTATGTATATTCTGGTGTATGTTGATGATCTTATCATTATCATTTCATCCAATGCTGCTATTGATGGGCTTCTTCAAAAACTGAATGCTGCTTTTGCTATCAAGGACTTGGGTGCTCTCAACTACTTTCTTGGCATTGAGGTGCACACAACTCCAGGGGGGCTCATACTATCTCAAAAGAAATATATTACAGATCTCCTTCAGAAGACAAATATGACCTTGTGTCGACTTGTTTCTACACCAATGTCAAGTTCAGAGAAGTTAACAAAGCATTGTGATCAAATATTATCTGCAGAAGCTACTACTCGTTATCGAAGCACTGTTGGAGCTCTGCAGTATTTGCTAGTCACCAGGCCAGACATTGCTTTTGCAGTAAACAAAGTCTGTCAGTTCATGCAAGAGCCCACTGAAGATCATTGGAGTGCTGTAAAGCGTATATTACGATATCTGAAGTTTACTCTCAATGATGGACTGAAGATTGGTCGATCTCCCTCTAGTACAATTAGTGCATATTCAGATTCTGATTGGGCTGGGTGTTCTGACGATCGTCGTTCTACCAGTGGCTTCTTAGTTTATTTTGGTACAAATCTTGTATCCTAGAGTTCCCGGAAGCAACCTACAGTTTCACGTTCAAGCACAGAGTCAGAATACAAGGCTCTTGGTAATGCAACTGCGGAGGTGATTTGGTTGCAGTCTCTACTTCGAGAACTGGGAGTTAAACAAACCCATCCACCGGTGCTTTGGTGTGATAATTTGGGAGCCACATATCTTTCAGCCAATCCAGTTTTTCATGGACGAACAAAACATGTTGAGGTGGATTTTCATTTTGTACGAGAGAGAGTTGCGCAAGGAGCACTGAAGATTTGTTTTGTTTCTTCAAAGGATCAGCTGGCTGATGGTCTCACTAAACCTCTGTCAGCAGGCATGTTCAAAGATTTCAGATTCAATCTCACGTTGGTAGAACCGTGACATGAGATTGAGGGGGGCTGTTAGACAAGTAGATATGTACGGTTTAGATAAGATCAAATCTTTGTTTGTAATCTCTTCTCAACAACCTCCTGTAATCTCTCTCTCGGTTGCAACTGACACCGATGTAATCCCGGAGTACTGTTGTGTATCCGGCACATTATATAAAGGAATAGAGACGCCGCCTAAGGGTGTGCGATTCCTGGCCAAACCTTTTCCACAACACAAAACCTAACATAACTGATGCAGCAATACTGCAAAAGTGCTTGCCGTTTCTTGTTTTTGTGGCCACCGGTTGCTGCGACGGTGCGGCTTCGAGCGAGCACAGTGGTCCAACGGCGAAGCCATGCAGTGCGTCTGCAGGGGCGCGCGGCTTCGGGCGTACGTCACGATGATCGGCAACTGCGACTGGCGGCGTCCTTGCCGGCCGTCCGTCGGGACAGTAGCGTACGTACGGGTCGTTCGTGTATGCGCAGAGGCCTATCGATAGATTTCATAGCTGCTGGCCAAAGGAAAGAATCATGGATTCTACAGGTAATCTACCATGGCTGCTAGCAAATAAAATTTCGCCACAAAGAAACCGCCCTTATGTAATTGCAGCATGCACAGACACGACATGCATGAAAAAAAAAATCATCCATGATGCATGCGCATGTGGTCAATTTCTGGACCTGTGCGTGGACAGCGACAACATGGTGCTACCAGACGGCGATGCACAAGTATGTGCCAAAGATTTCAAAGGCATGTAAAGGAATCCATCTACTAACAAGCATCAATTAGAGTACCAATATAATCTGCAGGATTTGATTAGTAGATGGAAGGGGATTAACGAAATTTGTACTGTCGTTTGTGAATTGATTCGACGCCTGCCGCGTAGGGCAGTTCGGCCAGGCCATCGACCTGCCGGCATGACGACGTTCGATCGGCCGGCTCGATGGTGTCGAGGAGATCCACGGTGAAGTGGTAAGTACGATGCTGCATCCATCTACGTAGGTTGCTATTGTCTCCTCGCATGGTCATCCATCATAGTTCCTCGCAATCAGTAGATCACTTTGGTACTTAGCAATACATAAACACAGCTAATCTCGTGCGAGTGAATTTAGAATGACTCACCAAGATTGTAGAGCAAAGGTGCTGATAACGTGTTAGAAATAATCTTCGTCACGGATCACCGAATCCGTTGTTCCTAATCCCAATCCAAGAAAGAGAGACGTGGAGAAGATGGAGTAGATCGTTCCTTTCCTAATCCCCAAAAGAAGACACATGAACACAATGTATAGGTGGATCTTCCGGTCTCTTTCTCATTTTCTAATCCAATAGAAATACAAGAAGTATATATAGATAAAGAGATGACCCTTCAAAGAGTTGGGAGGTGAAGGTGTAAAGGCCACTTATCTTTTTGTATTCTTAACAGTATAGCCTCCGCGCCGCCCCTCACGGGTGACTCGAGCAGGGCCTCCCTCGGCCGCCAGCCAATCGCGTCGGCGGGCACGGCGTGGCAAGCCTGATCTATGGCCGCTGAGAAGATGCAGCAAAGATTTAGTCATCCAAACTACCGGAAACTCGTTCTCCATCGTACACAGGATCCAAGTATTTCTTGTTGTGGCAGTCACCTCACTGTAACTCGCTATACGTGCGTGTAATAATAAATCCAACTAGTCGTTCTGCTGGATCTGGGAACAGACAAGTTGTATATATTTTTACAGTTCAGAAAAACCATTCAAATGAGTATTTTGCGCTCATAAAGGTCGCCGAAATGGAGAAGTGTATACATATGCAGTTAGCATACGTGTCAAGTCGATAGTGGAAAGGACACATATATACGTGCAGCCGGTATTTCGGTATCAATTCCAGCACGTGCCTGGACTTGTACGCACGGTGCAATTCTGTAACCGCTGGAACACGTTCTCAGCATGGCCGTGGAGACGTCTGATGGAACAAACGACGGTCATGATCAGGTCAACACGTGTACTGAAGCGTCAGTGATCAGAACGCGCGCTTTGAAGAAACTACCGATCCGGGGGTCGGTCCTTCGCCGTTTGTGCGGCCGGCAGAAGCAGCGGCGTTCGTATTGACGGCTGCGCCGGTGGCCGAAAGATACCAGAAAATAAAAACTGATTAGTACTCTGCTTCTAGGATTGCTCCGATAGCCAAAGCAGAGTACCCTGCATCAGCGAGCAAACCGCTCTGCTCCGTATAGTACGTATCTCAAACAACCCTGGACCTCGTCAGACAGGGTCTGGTGGAGAGAGGCGACGGAGCAAACCACTCTGATCAGCGGTGGCATGTTGATCCGGCGGAGTACATGCGCCATGATTAACACTGGATGCGACGTCACTCACCGGCAGAGCAAGTTGCCACCGTTTGGGAGACAGAACCATGCCGCTGTCAGAGAGTTGGCAAAACGTGCCCCAGGTTTATCGTTCCAGAACAGAACCATGCCGCTGTCAGAGATGTAGTACTAGTGTATCCTCTCTATCCGGCAAGTACCACCGCATAAGAAACTGACGACCACACCATCACAAACTCAAAACAGATCACGCGCGGCCACTGAACACTGGCATTGATTGATGATCTCGCCCCACAGCCTCTTGCCAAATGTACAGAGGGCGCCATTTTACTCCGAGCAGCAGTTGTGAGTTAGCAGCTGTGTGATGCCGCAACGAGGGGTTCCTTTTTCAGGCTGTTTTGGTGCCTCTCCATCGTGATGTCATGGCACCCCTGAAACTGAACCGTGATCAGGTAGTAGTATTCAACGTGTCAGTCGCTTGTGTGTCATGTTATTAATTTGCCTCGACTCTTTTGGCTCACAAGAATTTGGTGATGATAACTAACTTGTAGGTAGCTTGTTCTGATCAATGTCTAAACTACTAAATATATGTCCGGTTAGTGTAAAAGTAAGAACAAAAGTTTTGGCTGTCCAAACACTTAAGATTATTATAGCAGCATCGATCAGCTGCAGTACGCAATCCGCCACCTGTGACGGCCGCCGCCACGGCCATCGCTACCATATAACCTGCCTCTTTGATTTCCAAACTGAAGGTTTAGTTGTAGTACTTTAGACTGACAAGTCATCGGGTGAAGCTGAAAGAAACGGCATACAACAGTTGAAGTTTATCAGTTTCCCTAGCGTGTGCTGACGATTTCTGGACGCAATTGCCGGAAATATGGCCGAATTCAGATGGAAGAATGCAGGGATGGGATGTACGACACGGACAAGCGGACAAATAGTACGTAGGGGGGGCACACAGCTTAGACCAAACATTTTTTTATGCCACCAGATTATAGCACTATACATTTTTTATGGACGCAGATCCACAGAAAAGAAAGTAGAAGAAAATTTTTAGTTCGGTACATGTTCATCCCCTTTTGTACTGGCCTTTGTCGTTTGAACAGAACATCACCAGCATCTCAAAACGTGGCCCAGGTTCTAAACTCTACTTGCATTTTCTTGTTTCTTAAAATTGATTTCCTTTCACGGTGACTCGATGCATCTAAAAAGATGGTGTCGGTTAGAGAGGCAGGGGTTCTCTCTCATCCGCAGGAGGGAAAGAATGTTCTACCAACGAAATTGAGTCTATGCCAACCTGGTTTTAGCAGACAATGGCAAGCAAAACAAGTTCCAGAAATATCTCAATTACATTACGTTATTGTTACCAGTACTTTGTAAACTGCATTAAGAGAAACTAGGATGCGATGAAACAAACAGATTGTAACCAAACAACAAAACAGAGCTGTAGGAGCAGCAAGCGGGTGTGTGCTCCTGTCCTGCTTCGCACAGCAGCCCCATCGTATGCTGCCTGCTTAGAAATGGCGACATACAGGAGATCGTCATGACACGCATAAAGCAATGACACAAGGCATGTAAACAATAAGCACCGGCAAAAGATAAGTACACCAGCCTGGTATATTCAATACATGAAATATGTCGCATCAATTCTTTTGTCTTTAGAGGCTCTGTGGCCTGAAATACATTGCCATTTGTCTAGAGCACATATTGCAGTCACAACTGATACAAGAATTGTTCAAATGGCAGTTAAACTAATTTACAATGGCTCCATTGACAGGTACTCCTCCAAGAAAGGTCAATCAAACACACTGACAGCTTGGTCTTATGTGGTATTCAGTTTAAACAAAGGATTATTGGGATTTTGGGTCACTTGATTTTTTATGGCTGCCTTCGCAGCCTCCAAATCAGCAGCTGTAGCACCAGTACAATGGAAACTGACAACAATTTCTTCAAGACAAGAAAGGTGTTGTATGCCAAAATCAAAACCAGCACACACAAGCTTAGATTCTGCTACGTCAAAGGCAAGCTCAAATTGTTTGAGCGCTGGCATAGCTCCTGGACCAAATTGCAGCCCCATCCCACTATCCAAACAGTAGAGCCTGAGTACCCTAAGACAAATAAAACAATCCATGCTGACGAGGTGCAGTTTCTGGGTATTATGTGAATTCAGGTGGAGGACCACTAGGCGAGGTAAGTTCATAAGAGCATGGAGCCCTTCAGCTTCTAACATATATACTTTGATGTGCAGGTGAGTAAGACATGTAAGGCAATCAATCCTCTCAGGAATTTTATAACATGAGTACTGAGAAATCTCAAATCTTTCAAAGTATGGCACTCTACGCTGCCAAATGTGCAACATTGTGTGGATAACCTTAACAGTGTAGCCATCAATCAGGAAGTTAAGCACACCCAATGCTGAAACCAAACGGAGGAACTCCTTGATGTCACCTTCTTCAGCATCATCATCAAAACTTACCCCAAGAACTCTCAACTGCTTTGATTTACGGATCAGATCCGACACAGTCCTTATTGAGCACCTACGACCAATATGTATGGTAACCAGCTCTAACAGTTTACTAACATCCATTTTTCCTTCTGGAATCACCACACGGTCAGCAAGCAATGACACCAGCTTCGCTGATTTGAACCTAGGTAAATAATTCACCACAGTATTCCGTATATCTAAGGTACTCAGATGCTCCAATGCCTCAATTTCTTTAGGCAGTCCGGTGATATCGCTACCTTTGAGACCCAGATATCTCAGCATCAACAAACTCCCAATGCCCCTTAGCTGCTTGCTCCTCATACCCCTGGCATTCTCAAGATCTAGCACCCGTACATGCTTGAAGACAGATAGCAAAGGCATCTGCTTATTACAATTTCCCGAAACCGCAAAAGATCGCACTCTAGAAAGGTGCAATGTGCTTGATGCCAATATGTTGGTTTCGACTTGTCTACTACAGTCATGTGCAAATCGTCTAATTGTCTCAGATGGATATGATCCCGCAGTCAACTGTTCACTCATAGTCACAAAGTTTTCTTCTCTTGATATGGAAAGGATGAAATCATGAATCACATCATGAACAGTACAACCGATGGGCTCATGATTGCTATCTTCAAACACCAACTGAATTAGTGCTCTCCTAGCAAGCTCGTTAAAGATCTTCTCACCAGTATCAAACAAGCTTTCCACCTCTCTGATAGGAACAAATCCTTCAGCTATCCATCTGTAAATCAACTGGTCTTTGTTGATCATGTGATTCGCTGGGAAAGCACTCAAGTAAACAAAGCATGACTTTATATGGAGAGGCAAAATTGCATAACTCATGTTTAGTATCTTGCTTATCCCTTCTGATGCAAAGTCTTGGTTCAGCAGTGACAAAACAAGATTCTTAAGCCTTGTATCTTCCAAGCCTAGCATGCCAGCTACAACAACTAATGCCAATGGAAGGCCTCCACATAATTTTAGCACCCTTTGGACGATATTGTCATCTTCCACCGAACCAGATTCATGATGAAACAGCAAATTTTTAGAGTCCGTTTCATTCAGGGTCTGCAGCAAATAAACAGAATCCATGGACCTTACGCAACATGAATTCGCTACAGGCTTGAACTCAGTCGTTGACAGGATCCTACTCCCATTATCATTTTCTGGCAAAACGCCTCTAATTGGACACCAATCTTGAACACTTTGTATTTCATCAATAACTACAAAATAGCTGAATATATATATGTCAGGTGCAAGGTATCAGATAGGGATTTATGTAGCAATGGCATAACCAAACATACATGTGCTAGGCTTTATGTGACATGCTCATAATACTTGTCAAGGTGCAAAATCAAGCAGGCTTTTCCACAACAATGTCATAGCCAAATTGAATTAAATCAAGCTACAGTCTCTTATAGCAATTGTTTTACAGAATTGTCAACATAACATGGATGTATCAGTTTCAAAGTACTTCATCCACTAACAATCAGACAAACATTGTGAACACCAATGGAAGTGTATTGTTCTGCTCACTCATCCTAAACTTGCTAATTATGCATGATACTGGAATTTGTAACCATGCCAGTGGCACGCACAAATTCCAATGCCAGGTTCCAGTAGCATCCAATCAAACAGTGAGTTCGAGACAGCATGCAAACAAACCAGCCAGCTCTCAATGAAGTATAGACAAACAAGACCCTAAAATACTACTCCCTCCGTTTTTTAATATATGACGCCGTTGACTTTTTTCGTTACTTTGACCATTCGTCTTATCTATAAATATTTGTGTGAATAGCTAAGTGTATAAGTTTACCTTAAAGTGCTTTTGATGATGAATCCACGATATTCATTTCACATTCAAAAAATAATTATTTAACTCTATATTGTTGGTCAAAGTTTAACAAAAAAGTCAACGGTCTCATATTATTAAAAACGGAGGGAGTATCTGTGTTTTTCTAAATCTTTTATCTATATTCTTGAACTGCTCATCGTACAGACCCGCAAGTATCAAAAACTTAATAAAATTGTTTTTTTAAATCAGCAAGTATATTAACAATATTCAAGCGCCGTTGTGTAGGAACTTAATAACATTGGCTAAATATGAAATTGCTGGCGCTCAATCAATCTTGAGAAACAAAATTATATCTATCTTGGAGAACGGAGGAAGTACCTCTTCGTCTGAAGGAATGACCAGAGTTTTTTGGCAATCAATTTCTTATCACACGGAAATTCGCTGCTGGGCATCACTTGACTGGCAATGTCCATTAGTATGTCCACTATGGATGGGTTCTGGCCAGCATGAACGAAAGCTCAACAATCAAATTTGTTTTGATGTTTCCGAAACACTTCCCGGGCAAGAGTGGTCTTGCCAATGCCTCCCGGCCCAAGAATGCATACGACCTTCAAGTTCTTCTTGTTGTCCATCAGATGCTGGCCAATCTTACTTTCAGGGTCACCCAGACCAACCAGGCAAGGTTTCTCTCTGGATAGAAACAGCTCCCTTCGATCCATGTTGACCTCGCTGCACTTGAGATCAACAGGACTAACTGAAAGAAGACCGAAGCTCTCGCCGATGTTCTGTGCATACATAATCTGGTCACTGAACTCCTGGATTTTAGCCAAAACATCAGGGGAGCACAACTGCGGCTGGGACTGGCCCCCAGAACGGATAAGGCGCTCGTCGAGCCAATCATCAACATCGTACGCGATCTCTCGGAGTTTGAGCAGCCATTGCTGGGCCAGCATGCTCGTTACCACTCCTGGGACACAGAATCGAAGCATTTGTTGCTTCATGACCTCAAGGCCCTTCCTCAAACCACTGAACTCCGGTCTGGAAGGAAGCTTGTAGATGAGTGAATTTATGGGGCCCGTGGAAGAGGTCACCAAAGCCATGGTCTTCTTCTGCCCTCTGCTCGTAGCCCAAGTGTCCTGCAAATTAAAGCTTTCCTTTAATAATCAGCTAATTCTATGTGCTTGCAGACCAATCCCTCAAATCCCACATTCCTTCTATGTGCTGATGAACAAATCAGTGAAATGCCACAACCCAGAATTCCCCATGTGAAAACCTACACTACAAATCCAAGCAAAATCGTTGACCAATCCAATTCACCAACCACCAAACCCAACCATGGACCATGGGTAATGGGCAGCACACGATTTAGCAGCAGCAGCGAAAAAAAAACGAAAAACCTCGAGAAAAGCTCGAAGAATCTCTAGGAAAAATCGCATCGAAAGGTACGGGCTCGTAGATTACCAGATGCAGAGGCGAATCAATGGCGTGCGGAGGCAGAATCGATGGGGGTGTGCGACGCCACCGCTCCCCTCCTCCGGCAGCAGGCGACGGAACCTGAACCCCCTTTCCTTTCCTTTTTTTCCGCCTCTGTTCTTTCTGAGACAGGAAGAGAGGAATAGAGAGAAGAGAAGAACGCGTCCTTGGCTTATTTTTTGTTTCTACGGAGCGAAAGCGGGTTTTGCTAAATCGTTGACGGGTTGCTTTCTTTTTCCCACCTGTAGAACTGCTGGGCCTTTTCGAAATTAAAAGAAGGGACTACTGGGCCTGGATGCCAAACGGGGATGCGAGTTGGTGGCCCATGGTTGCCAACTTGATGGGTTTGACTCAGTTATGGGGCCACCAGATCTAAAAAAAAAAGGTATGAGGCAACTAGGCACATTGAAAATTCACATTCTTTTTTCGGTTCAAAACAAAAATAATTACTTGTCTCTGATCCTATGGCAAATCTAGAAAATGGAAGTGAAAAGTTTTACCAGTCATCGGTATGTGCAAAAAAAAAAATATATTATCATCAACGGCCTATCCAGCAAACGCTATATCTCATACCGTTAAAATGCTACTCGCTGACACATACATAGGGCCAGGGTCAAAATAGATAAAAGCACAATCAGTCTTTAATCTTCCTTACATATGAAATGAAATTACTGATACTCCAATACAAGGTGAGCTAGACACCAAGAGAAATAAGAAAACCGGGTACACATAGTTCAGTTACCAAGCTCCACCTGTAAAGGAAACACTGAATGCAGCTCAAATTCAACAAAGATCAGCCCTGATTCTCTCAACTGAAAAGGTGACAAAATAGATTTCTTCAAGTGCTCCAGAGATTTCATAAGAGTATATGACACCCAATGTAAAGACTTTTGTTTCAGCGGGTCCAAGATGCTATTTCTTTTTGGCCCTTGATGACTATGCCCTTCATCCGTTAAGCGTATCGAGTTCATCTTCTCTGCTGAATTCCAAGATGGGAGCGTTGGGGATCTGAGATACCTGGTCTCTGATGGCATCCTTCGCAGCCTCCACTTCCAATATTGTAGCACGCCAACAGCTGATGGCGGCATGGACACCTGCAAGGCGGGTGAGATACTGGATGCCGAAACTGAAGTCGCCATAATCTAACTTTGTTTGCAACGGTTCAAAGCTAATCCGGAGCCTTTGTAGTTGTGGCATGGCTCCTGCTTCAAACAGCAGCCCCATTCCATGATGCTGGCATTTGTACAAGAACACCTTGAGGCACTGAAAGCAATCTCTGGTGATGGTCAATCTTTCTTGGGATCCAAACTCTGAAATCAGGCAGAGCAGGATTAGGTTAGGCAACTTCCCAAGGATATGGAGACCTTCTGCTTCTACTTCATAAACTTTGATATGCAGGTGCGTGAGGCATAGAAGGGAGGCAATCTTCTGTGGAATTTTCCAGAGGTGTCCATCAATTCTAAGCTCGAATTTTCGGATGCGGTCTGGCCTTGTGCAGGACCAACAATCCACAAGTAAGTCAACCAAACTACAGGGGTAATCATGAAGAATCAGGGACTGAATGCTAGATTTTGCAACCTCATCGAGGAACTGCATCACTCCCTCCTGTCTGTAGGTTTTAGGGCCACCAAATAGACTATCAAATCTTACAGCAAGCATCCTGAGCTTCTTTGACTTGCTGACAAGTTGTGCTGCATCATCTAGCGAGTCTGAACCATCGACTGGGATTTTGGATGGATCATTTTCTGACCTTATAGGAGTGACAAGGACCATTGATAGTTCCTCCATGCATCTCATTTCACCCATTCCTCTCTGCAAATGCAAACGATCAACAAGAAGGGATGCCAACTTCAAAGTGCCGAATGTTGGCAGCTGTGTCACCATGGTTCGTCTCAAGTCTAAGGCGTTCAAGTTCTCTAGCATCAAAATTTGTTTAGGCAGTTTGGCAATACCTGTTCCTTGGAGTCCCAAATATCTAAGAAGCGGTAGGTTTCCAATACTCTTCAATTGGTGATATTCCAAAATCTCAGTATCTTCAAGGTCCAACACACGTAAAAGTTTGAAGGCAGAAAGATCAGGCATCCTTTTCTTAGCATTTCCACAAACTATGAAGGAGCGCACTCTAGATAGATGCACAGAGTTTGAGGCCAATGCATTGGTTTCATCTTGCTTGTTGCAGTCAACTGTAAATCGTCGAACAGTGTCACGTGGATATGATCCATGACTCAGCGTTGACCCCAATGTCACAAAGTTCTCTTCGCTCGACAAGGACGAGATGAAATCAAGGATCACGCTGTGAACACTGCAACCAATTGGCCCATCATCATTTCCATCGAACACCGGCTGTATCAGTCTCCGAATAGCAAGCTCACTAAAGCAACGCTCCCCTATTTCCAGATAGGTTTCTTCATTGCTTGCAGAAATAAATCCCTCACATATCCATCTATGTATCAATCGATCTTTCTTGATAGTTTTGTTCTCTGGGAAAGTAGACAAGTATAGAAAGCAAGACTTCACGTGCAAAGGTAAATCAGCATAACTGATTTCCAGTAGCTTTTCCATCACCTGTGATGTCGAGTCTTGGTTCAATGGTGACAAAGTAGCTTTCTCAAGCACCCTGGACCCTATCAGTGTTACAGGTTGCGCCGCTAATAAACCACCGGCAACTGCAACAGCCAACGGAGTGCCACCACATACTTTGACCAAGCTTTGAATAATCTTTGAATCAACCGTGCAATCTTCATCAGAAGCATAAATCCTTCTGAGCATTAAACTCCTAGAGTCGGATTCGCTTAGAGCCTTCAGCAAATAGATAAAATCAGTACTCTTTACACCACATGAGTTGGCTACATGCTTGAACTCAGTTGTTGCCAGTACCCTGCTTCCAAGGTTATTTTCTGGCAAAACACCCATGAGATTACACCAGGCTGAAACACACCATATGTCCTCGATTACTATGAAATACCTGTAAACAGATTTGTGAATTTCCACAGTGTCAGGACAAGGCTTTATGTAACGTTAGAAAAACAAGATTCAATATCAGGTGAAGCCGTTAATAAAATTTGTTTGCATAAAATTTGAGAGAAGGTAGAGAATCAATAAGTACCTCTTTGAACCAAGAAATTCCCATAGTTTCTTGGCGATCAACTTGTCATCACATGGAAATAAACTCTTAGGCATCACTTGACGGGCAATATCAATTAGAGTAGCCACCACGGAAGGATTCCGGCCAAGTTGGACGAAAGCTCCGCAGTCGAATTGGCTTCGCTGTCTGCCAAATACCTCCCGGGCAAGAGTGGTCTTGCCAATGCCCCCTGGACCAAGAATGCATACAACCTTCACCTTTTGCTCATCGTCCATCAGATGCTGCACAATCTCACTTCTCGGGCCATCCAGACCGACAAGGCAAGGCTTGTGCTCATCATCCATCATCCACCCCAAGGAAGATCGATTGCTGGACACCAGTTCATCAGCAGCAGCAGCAGGGTGATCGATCCCAGGGATGTTGATGATGCCAAAGCTTACGCCGTAGTCAAGCATATTGCGGATCTTGTCCTTGAACTCTTGAATTCGCGTGAGCTGACGCGAGGGCCACCACTTGAGCTTGAATCGGCCCCACGAACGGATGAGCAGGCTGTCCATCCAGTCGTCGACATCGTAGGCGAGCTCCCGGAGCAGTTTCATCCATTGCTGGACCAGCTTGCTTCGTACAGCTCCGCGGGCAGAGAAACGAAGCAGATGTTGCTTCAGATCCTCGAGACTTCGCCGCAGGTCGGTGAACTCCGGTTCGGCAGGAAGCTTGTCGAGGAGGGAGTTTATCGGCCCCAATGAAGCGCTCACCGTTGCCATATGCACACAAGATTCGATCCTTGTGCGAAAGGGATAACACGATACCTAGTAGTATAGACAACATACCGCATGGAAGTCGAGATCGATTGCGGCGTGCCCTGCCCTGGCATGTGAGCCTGTTCGACTCGGATTAGTCTCGTTGCTGTAACCTCCGCCCTGTATATGTACAATCACACCCGTCCACATCTGACTCATAATCGCGAGGAGTTTCTTAAAAAAAAACAATTCAAAGAGTCCATCAAGAAGCAATTTCGCAGCGAACATGCATAATTCTGCGTGCGTGCCGCCTGACCAATGGACCAGATGGGCTTAGATTTTTTTTTTTTTTGATGGGAAAGATGGGCCCAAATTAGATGGACATGAAACGTGGGCCTTGTGAAAGAAATAGAGCCGTGGCCCAAGCTTATGTTTCAGAGATCTGGAAAGGCAGCCCAATAGAATCATGACTACGTACTGTGATTTTTTGCTTGAATGTAGGCAAATTGTGTTAAAGTTTTACAAACTTCCTGCCAAACTTAAAATGTATGCGATCAATTATATTACCATAAAAAATCGGTCCAAATGCTGTCTCGGTTTTATCCAAATTTTAAAAGACTATAGATATCAAATCAAGTGCAAGTTATATATTGCTAAGCCTACAGTTTCATAGAATAAGCCATACAGTTCATGTGTACAGCTATGAGAAGCAACACCAGCTGGTTTATGTATGAATGGATTAAGGAAATAACAGTATTACTATTATTATTGCGAACTGAAGGAGATAACAGTATACACGGGTAGCATAACTACTGCATCACAGTGACGAAAGAGTATTGACGGAAGAGTTGGTCACAAGCAAGAGATGCCCCCTAGAAGTGACGAGACGATTGGACACACTTGTTGTGCTACTGCATGGGGCAATTGTAATTGCAGGTTCCTGTCTCCCGGTTTAAATTATTGCTTGATCATACATCATGCTCCTCTGTGTAGTCCCTGTACTCATCTCAACATCCGGAGGGTGGTTGTGCCTTGCATATGGATGTATAAAAACACCTGAATACTCATCCTCCCCACTCACCAGAAACTAATTGAAATAATGACATCTGAATACTCATTGAATATCAGGGGCTGTCTGCTGAAAAGCTAGGGCTGTGTTTGGCACCATTTTTTGTTGCTGAAAAGCTAGGGCCGTGTTCACGCACTATATTCGCTACGGTACAAATACTGTTCACATAAGGTTTCTTTGTTTCCCCCTTTTTTTGCCAAGCCGATGAAGCCATGTTTTCGGTGGTTATCCCTGCTTATGCAATGTAGGTACAAAAAGCCGATGGAACCGACGGATTACTTACAGTATGTCAGCGATGAAGGCATATGTCAGCGTGTGTCATTGTTTAACTGCTGCGTGCTAGTATTTTTTTTAGATAATGGGAAAAAGAGCATCCCGGCCTTGGCCTCACATGGAGGTTAGAGCCGTCTTCTTATTACAAATTTGCAGCACTTCCGTCTGCGCGAATGGAAATAAAAATGCACCTAACCATATAAACGTTTGGATATAGAGACCCATTAATAACAAAGTCTATTGGTAAATCTCCATCCATGGTGTGCGAAGACCTCTATTGCCAACACTTCCAATTGTCGACAAGCACCTCTCATCATCTCCTTGTCTTCCTCATTCCTTTGCAGCTGGGACCAAAACCGAAGCCAATATGTTCCCCTGAAGAGTACCTGTATATAAGTTTTCATAGGTATCTTATCAAAAACCATATCATTCCTACTTAACCAGATAGCCCAACATAAAGCTGATGCACCAACAAGTAGTTGTTTTTTGAGTTTAGCACCTATACCATTCAGCCACCCCCCAAATAAATGAGATATATTATGAGGAGGTTGTAAATCAAAACAGTAGTGAACTAGTCTCCAGATAAACTTAGCATAGTGGCAATCGATAAATAAATGTTGAATAGTTTCTTCTTTAGAACAAAAGCAACATTTCTTATTACCATTCCAGTTCCGCCTAGCTAAATTATCCTTAGTTAACACTACTTCTTTCTGTAAGTACCACATAAAGATCTTGATCTTGAGAGGTGTTTTCATCTTCCAAATGTTCTTATTATGGATCACATTACCATTGTTCAAAAGAGCTTTGTACATAGATTGGACATTAAAGAGACCTGTAGGGGTAAGATTCCACCTAAATTGATCATTAACATCAGAAAACTGTACAAGAGCGAGGCGAGCTACAAGATTCTGCCAAAGATTAAGGTTTTGACCAATCAAAGCTCTCCTAAAAGAAATATTGAGGGGTACCGTGCTAAACACATAAGCTACAGTTACATTTTTCTTTCGAACAATATTATAAAGCGTCGGGTATTGATCCTTTATGGAAGAGTTTCCTAGCCATCTATCCTCCCAAAACCTGATCTGTTGGCCATTGTTCAAAACGAGGCTTCCCAGTGGTAGGAAGGTATTTTTGACTTTCATCAATCCCGACCAAAAATGTGAATCCCCTGGTTTCTTTTCTGCCTGTGTTAGGGTCTGATTACTAAGGTATTTCTTCTTAAGTATATCTTGCCACACTCCATTTTCATTCATAAGTTTAAAGAGCCACTTACTCAGTAAACATTGATTTTGTATATCAATATTCTGAATACCTAACCCTCCTAATTCCTTAGGTTGGCAAAGGATGCTCCATCTAGCAAGCCTATACTTTTTTTTATGTCCCTCCCCTTGCCAAAAAAACCTTGATCTATAGTAATCTAATTTTTCAAGGACACCCCTGGGTACCTCAAAAAAAGATAGCATAAACATAGCAAGGCTTGTTAGGACCGAATTGATCAGGACTAGACGGCCTCCCACAGACATATGTTTGCCTTTCCAGCTACTTAGTTTCTTTTCAAATTTCTCTTCTATTATTTTCCAATCACTATTGTTCAACTTCCTAAAATGCATAGGGATCCCAAGGTATTTAAAAGGATAACTACCCGTTTGACATCCAAAAAGTTGGGAATATTGTGCTTCATGGTCTTTAGCCTGACCAAAACAAAAAACCTCACTTTTATGGAAATTAATTTTAAGGCCTGACAATTGTTCAAAGGCACACAATAATAATTTCATATTGGTAGCCTTCACAATATCATGATCCATAAAAATAATGGTGTCATCCGCATATTGTAAAATTGATAAACCGCCCTCAACCAGATGAGGAACTAGGCCCTCTATGTGACCTTCTTCCTTCGCCCTATTGATTAAAATGGCTAGCATATCTACTACAATATTGAAAAGTATCGGTGATAGGGGATCGCCTTGCCGTAGTCCTTTAAAAGTTTGGAAGTTCTGTCCAATCTGGTCATTAATTTTAATACCCACATGTCCCCCTTGCATGAAAGCATTAATCCAATTTATCCATTTACTGGAAAATCCTTTCATCCTCAGGGTCTGCTCTACAAATGACCACTTAACTTTATCATACGCCTTTTCGAAGTCAATCTTAAATATTACACCACTTTGCTTCTTTCTGTGGAGTTCATGAATTGTTTCATGTAAAACAATCACACCCTCCATTATATTCCTACCTGGAATAAATGCAGTTTGGGTAGGGCTAATGACTTTTTGAGCTACTGTAGAAACTCTATTTGTAGCTACTTTTGTGAAGATCTTGAAACTTACATTCAACAAACAGATCGGTCTGTATTGTTGTATTCTTTCCGCTTCTCTACATTTGGGTAAGAGGATAATTGTACCAAAATTTAAACTGTACAGCGGTAAAGAACCCCTATGGAAATCTGCAAACAAAGCCATGAGGTCCACTTTTATGGTGTCCCAAAATGCCTGATAAAACTCCGCTGGGAAGCCATCAGGACCAGGTGCTTTATTATGCTCCATTTGGAATATTGCCGTACGTATTTCTTCCTCGGTAAACTCACAGGTTAGAGCTTCATTTTCCAAACTAGTCACTTGAGGGATGTCATCTATTCTAGACTCATCCAAATTAAAGTTATTACCATCTGGAGGGCCGAATAAACCTTTATAATAGGAAGTAATGTACTTCTTAAGTTCATTATCACCGTTTATAATCTGGTCCCCATCCCTTAATTGGAAAATTCTGGTTTTCCTATGTTTACCATTTGCTATAAGCTGAAAGTACTTGGTATTTGAGTCACCTTCTAGTAACTCCTTAACCTTGGCTCGCTGGTACCATTTCAATTCCTCCTCCCGAAGCATATGTGCTAGTCTATTTTGCAGACATTGTTTAACATCAAGCTCTTGTTGTGTCAATAAATTAGATTCGGCTTTCTTGTCTAGCACATTGAGCTTGTCCAGTATATCTTTCTTCTCTTTTTTATACACCCCACTTGTATGCTTGGCCCATCCCCTCAGATATTGGCGAAGGCTTCTTATTTTTGCTTGCCATCTCTCCATTGGGGTGTTGCCACTTAATTCATTTATCCATATTTCCTTTACTAAATCTGTAAAGCCATCACGTAACAACCATCCTAATTCAAATTTGAATAAAGGTTGTTGGTTGTACATAGATGCATCACCAGAATTTAATAATAACGGAGTATGATCTGATATGTCCCTAGTCAAGGCCGAAACAGTTGATAAGGGAAATTTATCTTCCCATTCAGTGCTTACCAAGACTCTATCAAGTTTTTCATATGTGGGGTTTTGTAGAGAATTAGCCCAAGTAAATTGTCTCCCTGTCATTTCAATTTCTTTTAAATTTAATCCATCTATTACGGCATTAAAAAGGAAAGGCCAACGATGGTCAAAATTGTCTTTATTCTTTTCTTTTGGGCTTCTTAATATGTTAAAGTCGCCACCAATCAACACTGGAAGGCTTTCGTGACTACACATATAAACCAATTCAGTTAAAAATTGTTCCTTGAGCTCCTGTTGTGCTGGCCCGTAAACCACCACTAATGCCCATTTGAAGCCATCATTTTTGTTGCACAAATGGAATTTAACATAGAACTCTCCTTCATCTATAGCACCAATGTCAAATACATCAAGGTCCACGCCCAAGAGGATCCCGCCAGATCGGCCTCTAGGCTCCTTACAGTGCCAAATAAAATTACGACCACCACACAAATTTTTGAGAAAGGGGTCCGTAAAACTTCTTCTAACTGTCTCAGAGATAGCAATAAAATTCAGATTATGCTCCTTTGTTAAATCAGAGACAAATCTATGTTTTTTGGGGTCTTTGAACCCATCACTGTTCCAAAAAATTCCTTTCATTTAGAACTATTTGATTTCCTACCTTTTTGTTTTCCTTTTCTTTTTTTATCCTTGGATTTGTTATGAGATAGGACAGTAGGAGACATAACTATGTGCTCACTTCCTGTATCCATAACCTCCTCCATAATATCACTACATAAATGATTTAGGATAAATCTGTCCATTTCCTCCTCATCGGCAAACTCTTTTTCCTCTTTATCTAGGACCAAGATTTTGTACTCAGTATCTATCCCGCAATTAAGCCTATCGTTCTCTAGCATTTTCATGTGATTGACAGACTCGATAACACTAGTACTATCAGGTCCTAACGAAATTCCAATAGAACCGAAGCTAGAAATAATTGAATCACAAGGATAATGAAGAAAGGAGGCCGGGGTTGTACCTTTGGCAAAATCGCCATCTAGGTTGCGCACAGCCTTGAGCTTCTCGGCCCGGTCTGATTGGACATCGTCAGCCGACGCTGCGCGACGTTTGCCTCTACGCAGCGGAGACTCGCCCATTAGTGCTTCAGGAATAGCACCTAGCGCCGGGGTTTTGGGAGCCCCAAGGACTTTAGCTTTGAAATCTGCCAGCTCCGCCATCTGCTCCTCCGATAGCTCGGTGTCCATCTCCGGACTGTCAGGCAAGCTGATCTCTTGATGCGCCACATCCATGTTCATCGCTTTACTCTGCTCGTCAGGCAGCCCATGGTCCTGAGGCACGACGTGTTGTGCTGCGGGGGCCGCCACCTGCAGCACGCCTTGCTTCTGTGGCGCTGGCGCACCAGCCAGCTGCGTGTCGAACAGTGGGTGTGACGGCACATAGTCTGGCGTCACGCGCGTAAGAGTGGTTTGGGATGTGGTCACACCAGCCCTCGGCACCTCAAGCTCCTGTGGAACATCAACACATTGTTCAACTTTACTATTTGAAGGTACCGATATGGATAACACAGGATCGGGTAAAGGCGCATTGTGTACATTTAACTCAGAACATACCTGTTCATTTTTATGCACCCCGCCAAAACCAGGGACCGAAAGATGCACCACCTGGCGCACTGTTTTATGTCCGGAACTCTGCTTCGTGGGCGCGCTTTTACCCTCAGAGCTACGATTAGTACTCTGGTCATTAGCTCTTTTTCCTTTCTGCTTATCCATCATATCATTATTTGTCCCGTTGCCATTTTCATCATGGCCATCATCATTATCGCGATTGTCCATGTCCATAGGTTCTGGGTTGTTCTCGTCCATGTTTTCCTCCACACGGAACTCAAGGCCGTAGAGATCATCTCCAATGACAACATCCACAAATTGTGGGATGAGATTGGGGTCGAGAACAAGAATTTGGATGCGGCATATACCGTATTTCCTTACAAATTTCATATCTGCCCATTTTGTAATGCCAAGAATGCCACCAACAGCCCAAATGACTTCAAATTCTTGTAGCTCAGTTGGTAGTCCAGTGAATTGGACCCAAATTCGAGGCATTACAGACTTAGCTTCACCACCAGCAATGCGTTCAGATATTTGCATGTCGGCGTTGTATTTGGTGTGAACCACACCCCACTCCACCATACGCTGAAGTTCAGCCACTGAAGGAAACAGCACCCTAAACGAGTTATTGCCACTGTCCTGCACATTCCACCTCCATCTATTCGACACCAAACGTTCAAGTTCAGATGTGACTTGAGAGGCGGTCATACTACCATTCGTGACCCTGATAAGAGCATTCCTTGAATCCCCTTGCTGCTTATTATTACCCGTATATGGAATGTGATAAAAGCCGAGGCCTTCCACTGCATATCCACACGGTACCGCAGCAATTTTCTTGCCCCTGAATTTTGGGCAGCGGACTGTATCATGCTCCTCGTTGTCACAAATTTCACAGTAGCATTCAGCTGTACAATCTTTCATTGCGTGCCCTTTCATGTAGCAACGATAGCAATAAGGCACTTTGCCACTGCCTTCTTTTGTTGCTGCCTGATCCGAGGATTCAGGAACATCAGCGCACGGTGTACCTTTGGACAAATTTTTTATCGGGACAAGCGTTGTAGTACCTCCACCATGTACCTCATCTTTGGCCGGCACAGTCGCCGTCGAGGCCTCGCCCTGGCCTCCTGCGAAGAGCTGCAGCAGGGACGCCGGCAGAGCACCTCCTTGAGCCGCCACGAGAGCCTGTTGAAGGAGTGCCACCGCCTGCGCCACGGTGTCCGCATTCAGAACTGGAGCAGCGGCGACTTGACCGCCGGCATCCTGGGTGTTGGCCTCATCATGGCCATGCCCAGGTTGGTTGCCACGCCCAAATCCACCACGTCCACCTCGACGCCCCTCTTGGTTTCTGCCGCGACCACGCCCATTGCCAGCGCCGTAGCGGCCTCCACCCCGACCACCATATCCACGCCCCTGGCCACCTCCATAGCCAGGATGGAAAGGCTGGGGTTGAAAGCCGCCGCGGCCGATCATGGAGGCCTGACCATGTCCCCCGTTGCCATTGCCGCGGCCTCCGGTGTTATTGCCACGGCCCCCGTTGCCGTTGGCTTGCTGGTTCGCCGCGCCGCCCTTGCCGTGATTAGCGCCGCCGCCGTCCATCGCTAGCCTCGCAACCTCAGCGTACGTACGTCCTGGATTGTGATGCGATGCAATATGCGGCGCCCTAGGGTAACTAGCATGCGTTCCAGTCCTGGAGAATAACGCAACTAGACCTGGCGTGGGCCTATACGGCATGTGTGGGCCAAGTTTCAGAGTTCGGATGCCAGAGGCCCGACCTGACTCGGTCACACTTGGTTCGAAATTCGAACCTCCCGGTTTCCTCGCGCGATTAGCGCTCAACGCGGATCGTATTGATGTCACCGTCGCCGGTGCCGGCGAACGCCGGTCCGACGAGGAAGACAATGGAGAATGTGCCTTGTTGCACGGAAGAGAAGGAGAAGAATGACGAGGTGGAGAGATCCGCACCTTTGCCTTGGACATTGCCGCACCAAAAGTCATTGGCGGCGACCTTCTCGGCTTCGGAAGAGGACCTTGCCACGGCTTGGCCTTTGGTAGCTGTTGAAGCACTGCATCAACCACCTTCTTTGACAATGATTTCTCAATGCCCGGGTCATCAATTTCTGCTTCCGCGGCCAGCAATTGAGGCAAGGTGAATCCTGCCTCTGTTACATGACGGATGAACTCCGGTGCACTGATCAAGTCTTGTTCACCTGCTTCCTCCTCCTCGCTTGATTCATCATCACTTCCAAGTGCCCAGAATCTGGATCCACGCCTGTGCTCGACACCATGTACATGAGGTCCTGGTCTTGTTGTTTTTGCGACCAAGATCTCTGTCTCCCTCGCGAGATGCTCATGGCCGAGGATGCGACTTGCCTCGGAGCACAAGTCGTCGGTCTCCTTTGCCAAGGCGTCCAGCTGCACGCCCGGCGCCAACGTGAGGCGCCTAACACGCAGTCGACCCCTCGCCATCACATCGTCGGCGATGCAGTCTCGCCGGATGCAGAGTTGTCGACGCCGGCGACACCACTCGAAATCGCCAGATCGCCCACTCTCCGCTTATCTGCGTGCTAGTATTACGGAGTAATTTGTTATCTCTGGTTCAACTGGGTTTTTTTTTTTTTTGAAAGAACTTTGGTTCAACTGGTCGATTTGTTGACACTGACGAATTACTTAGGATAGCAAAAGGTTTTGTCTGGTACCGGGAGCGCCCCCTGAGAAGAATCATTCGCTTGCCTACTTTATCGTTTTTTTTTTTTTTTTCCTTTTGATATTATTAGGACAAGCTACCTGTGCAAACGAATCAAAAGAAGAAAAAATAGAGGGAATAAGTCCATCCCAGATGATCACTTGCCATTGTTGCCTCCACAACATATCGCGCATCATTCATTGCATTGTGAGGTGTGTCATGAAGCTCCACTACTCTCCGCCGGTGGAACTCGTGTCCCGGCCCTGGGGCGCTCGGGTGAGGAAAGGTTATATCATCTCGTCCTTCTCTGTACCATATGTCTCATTGTCGTATGGCAAATGGCCATAACCCAGGCAAATGTTTACCTGGCTATACCTCGGACTTCGTTCGGCTATGCATGGCCTGGGGATAGTGGTCTGGTCTAACGCTCACAGAATTTTTGGTTTCGCTCTAGAAGCCAGCTGCTAGGACAGAGTTTGCTCTGTTCAGTTCTCACTCATCGCACACAATTCCTTATTATGCAAAACTTATAATCAGGTCGGTGCCATATCCACGGCGGCTGGAAGGCGCAGGCCGGCAACGAGGTATCGAATGGTGCTAAAGGTATTAAGGTAATGCCTTCCAGTTCCATTCCCCTGCTTCTCACTCACTCGACCGGCCTGGGGTTTGTGTTGTCACCGCCTCTGTACGTTTTGCGTTTCTTGCTGCGCGCTACTATTCAGTTTTCACCAAAGGGATAAGGCTAATCAGGGACGGTAAGCCACGTGTCACCAAACTGAAGCCACTGACGAGTTAATAGAAAGCGATAAAGAAAAACAAAAACGGGCTCATTCGCAACTTTGGATAGGAATTCGTTTTGGCAACTTTGGATCATGTCGCCGACTGAAACTTAAGAAGTGCATACAGCTATGCAACAGAGGTTCCTGACCTATTCAGACCTGTCAGATTCTTTCCAATGAAACATAGCAGAAACAAGCTCAGTTGCTAGCATCGCATCCGGAAAAACAGGGCTCAACAGATGACGGAAACTAATTAATGACATGGGTTTTCCGTGAGAAGATTCATTCTAGTAGCGTGTAGTAGTACATATTAACGGTGGTAGTGATGTTACAGATCATCTAACCAAAAACATATGTTACTGTCAATGTACTGGAGCATGAATTTTATGATAAATTCATTTATTCAGCCAATGCACTTGTTGATTACGGGATTAGAATAATTTACTGTGCCAAAAAAAAAATTCTCTCAAGGAATTTGAGTGAAAAAGTGAAAATTGGTAAAGGATCTCCGTATCTGATCCAGAAACTTGGTAGCTAATGGACACTGGAGGGCGCTACTCTGTTTACACCAAAATTTATAGTGCTCGTTCAAGGAAACTAACTAAACTTTTAAATGCAGCACCTTCTAGGCTTCAAGCCACCGACATCGAAAACAGGGCCGAAATTGCGAAGGGGCCTGAGAAACCACAAGAGCTTGATGAGTACCAAGGGGTCCTCCTGGAGGTTAATCTTCTTTTTACAAATTATCATTTCTATGAATTATCTTTGATGCCTGTTATCTAATAAGCTTCCCAAATGACTATCGGGGGGCAACTATTTTCTGATTAATTTCTTAACTGATGCTCTGTAGAATGCCCATCAGGCTGAAGAGACGGTCCTGCAACCACTGATTGATAAGGTCGGGGTAATGCTGAGATCAATGAATGATGGTGAGATCAGCTTCTCGGCGTATGATACTGCATGGGTTGCGATGGTGCCGGAACTGGATGGCGGTGAGGGCCCCCAGTTCCCAGCCACCGTGCGTTGGATTGTAAGCAATCAGCTACCTGATGGCTCCTGGGGAGATTCGGCCTTGTTCTCTGCCTACGACCGTATGACCAACACCCTTGCATGCGTCGTTGCACTGACAAAATGGTCCCTCGAGCCTGAAAAATGCAAGACAGGTACTGTAAAATTGCATGTACGCAGTTGATTCCAAATGGACCAAGATGCATGTGAATCATGTGATCTTTGCTTTCTGAATGTGTTGAATATGTGTCTCGATTGTTTTCCATGCATTTGTTCTACCAGGGCTCTCTTTTCTCCATGAGAACATGTGGAGGTTAGCAGAGGAAGAGCAGGAGTCAATGCCCATCGGCTTCGAAATCGCATTCCCTTCTCTCCTTCAGACAGCTAGGAGTTTGGGCATTGACTCGCCATATGATCATACAGCTTTACAGAGCATATACGCTAACAGAGAAATCAAGCTGAAGAGGTACGTTGTGACACTGGCACTCTGTCTCCCTGGAAAATTTCGCAAGGTTTCTTTTCTAAATCCTTTTTTGTTGCATGTTTAAGGATCCCAATGGACATGATGCATAGAGTTCCTACATCAATTCTGTTTAGCCTTGAAGGAATGCCTGAGTTGGACTGGGGAAAGCTTCTAAAGCTTCAGTCAAGTAATGGATCGTTCTTGTACTCGCCTTCAGCTACTGCATACGCTCTAATGCAAACAGCTGACAAGAAGTGCTTCGACTATATAGATTGGATAGTGAAAAAATTCGACGGAGGAGGTATGCGCGGATGACTGTTCGTGATGTTCCTCAATAGAAAAAAGAGTAAAATGTCTTAAACTGTTTGCCATAACCATTTCAGTCCCCAATGTGTATCCTGTTGATCTTTTTGAGCATATCTGGGTTGTTGACCGATTAGAGCGACTCGGGATTTCCCGTTACTTCCAACAAGAGATCAAACAGTGCATGGAGTATGTGAACAGGTTTTGTCTCACTACTATTGTTTTCATTTAGCTATAACAAGTACGGAAATTTTTTGAACTTCCTTTCCTTTTTTTAGGCATTGGACTGAAAAGGGGATTTGCTGGGCGAGGAACTCCAACGTACAAGATGTCGATGACACGGCTATGGCTTTCCGACTGCTTCGGCTGCACGGATATGATGTCTCCCCAAGTAAAAAAAAAAAAAAAAAACTTTCCTTATAAATTCATTTATATCATTGTTGACTTGAATGCAAACCCACATTAAAAGCTAATTGTGTCGAATAATCAAATATATATTACAATTTACATATGTCCCAAACTAAGTTTATTTTCAGAGTTGCTCAAGGTCAAACTAATTTAATCTTGACTAATTTTATAGAGAAAATTATCATCAGCATCTGCTAAATCAAACCACTACAGTATTGTTGATGATTGATCCAAAAACACTAATGTGCAATGGTCAAACTTAGGGGTGAAAACGGACCGGAACAAAAAAAAAATACCTCATCTATTTTCACTTTTACATTTATTGGGGGTGTAAACCAGCCATACGCCCAAATGCCACGCTATACGGCCAAAAGGCCTGACAGGCACACAAACCAAACGGAATTGAGTGACCCTCCGTGTGACATTAATTGAGGGCAACGAACAAAACGATGGCTATGCAGTAACTACCGTCTAATGCTCTCCGCACTGGTATTCCTCTATATGCTTCCTCTAAAAGGAATATTCTGTCCTGGTCATCAAGATTCTTTCCTCTAAATCAATTTCTCCTGCACCCATCATTCCTCTATATTCTTCCTCTATCCCAACTACCACATATTTTATTCAACCATCTCCAACTACCATCTCATTTTAACAAAAACATTTCTTCATAACACAATCATTTGAAATAATGATTCATAAATTCTGAAATCCTAAATAAATAGTAAATCCATTATTTAATTAATTTATAATTGTTAGTAATAACTTAAAATGAAAGAAAAAAAAAGGAAAAGTTGATGTGACTTGAGGTGCTTGTGAATGAAAGGAATGCTGCCGCCGCAGTCCTCGCCGTCGCCGCACTCGAGGCTGCTGCCGGTGAGGTCGTTCTCCTCCTCGTCTAGGTCGCCGCGCATGGCGCGGAGCGTCTTCTTGGCCATCTCGCGCCGGACGCTGGTGCCTTCCTCGGCCACGCGGCGGAGCGCCTTGTCGGCGCCGGCGGCGCGCGCGAGGCCGCGGAACCGGAGGCTGCCGCGGCTCATGGCGTACAGCGCGGCCACGCACCACTCCTCGAGGTCCGCTCCGCCGCCGCCGCTACTGCTGGCGCCGGCGGCGTCGGGGGAGGAAGAGGAGAGGAGGATGCGGGAGGAGGAGCACCCGACGCAGCGCGCCGAGCAGGCGCGGCGTGCACAGCGCGCGCCGCCGCTCCGCGCTCTCCCGCGTGGCTTCACGGAGCGCGGCCATCGCCGCGAACACCACCTCCTCCTCGTCTGAGTCCATCACCTTGGCCACCACCTCGTCCTCCAACGGGTCGACAGCCGCCGCCGCCGCTGCCTCCACCTGTAGCTCCACCACAGCTTCCTTCTTCGGCGAAGCAACAGCCTCCTTCATGACGGGCCTCGCGGCCACCTCACGACGGCGCGCGCTGTCCAAAGAAATGTTTTTGTTAAAATGAGATGGTAGTTGGAGATGATTGAATAAAATATGTGGTAGTTGAGATAGAAGAAGAATATAGAGGAATGATGGATGCAGAAGAAATTAGTTTAGAGAAAAAAATCTTAATAATCAGAACAAAATATTCCTTTTAAAAGAAGCAGATAGAAAAATACCAGTGCGGAGAGCCTAACCCTCCGTCACGCACCGGGCCACCGACGCTCATTTACTCTAGCATGGGGTCACTGGGGCACCACCCTCTGGTGGGCCCACCTCCCCAACCTTGATGAGAAGCCCGATCACACTTTGACCAGGTCCTGAGCCCAGGACGGCAGCCATCCCTTCTCTTTTGTAACCTCACTGCTAGGATTATATAAAAGGTGGGGTTCGAGGAGCAAAAACTTGCCGCTCAAAGAACTAGACGTAAGACCATGTCCGAACTAGTATAATTTCCTGTGTCTTGTGTGCTACCATCAAATACCAACCGGACACGACGTATCTTATTGCAGATTATCAAAACACAGACAACATTTGTATCACTGAAAACAAAAATAAAAAAGCTAGTAACGAAAAAAAAGATATTTGGCTTATACAATTTTAATACACATTACTCGCTCCATCTCATATTACTTGTCATCCTACACGCGCTAGTTTCTCCAAGTTAATTGTCATTCTCACATCCCAATGCACCTTTATCTATTTCCAATACGTCTCTATCTCTAACTCCTCCTCGCTTTCTGAGTACCTACTTTTTTCATATTTCCTTAATTTCTGATCCAAAAGATAAAAAAAACAAGTAATTTGGGGCGGAAGGTACTTAGTTGTTTGTTATTAGTTTGTTATTACTTTTACTGATATTACCCCTGTTTTTAACAAAAGTAACATATATCGACCGACATATACTAAATATCGGTATTATTATTCAAGCAAACCTCAAATAATATATAATACTAAATCTCCAGAATAGTTCCTCTTAGTTTATGTCTGAGCAATGAATGCCAGAATACTCACGTAGTACTCAAAGAAAGCTTCGGCAGCCCTTGATTGAAGGATGACGCGACTGGGATGATGTGCGGCGACGGAGGCTGCAACACGATGACGCCGAGAACGAGGCCGCCCCCGGGAAATTTAGATCGCTCCCGGGACGTACCCAAAGGGGAAAAAAAATTAGCTAACTCTAATCGGTGGTTCTGTTACCATATTATGAATATGATTTGTATTAATAATAGCTCCTATCCTATAGAGGGGCCAATGGCTTGTTCTCTATGTAACCGAGCGTGAGCTTGCTCTGCGTTGTGTAAAACTTCTTCTATTCAATCAATGAAACGCAGCTCTTCTGCGTTTTCGAGAAAAAAAAAACCTATAGAGGGTAATATATATGGGTTACATGACTCAATAATAGACTAAGCCCCTATTCGTTTCTTTTAGCGCTAAATTTTAGAGGCCTCTAAATAAAAAGAATCTAGTACTAAATAAAGTCTAATGACAAAACCTTTTTACAGATGGGTACATCTTTACGAGACGAATCTAACAAGACTAAGTAAGCTATGTTTTGCTACAGACATGCTACAGTAATGCTACAGTAACCATCGTCTAACCACGGATTGATTACCCTCATTAGATTCGTCTCGCGAATTAGACCAGGGGTTCTGCAGTTAGTTTTGTAATTAAACTTTATTTAATACTCTTAAATGATAAAATTCTTTTTTTTAGACCCCTCTAAATTTTAAACCCCATCAAACGAACACCCCCTAAGATAAAAACTCTACGATTAGAGTCCTATACTACTACTATATCCTTAACGCATAGGTGTTTCATATTTCATTCCAACCCTCTACATAGATTGTCGCATCTCTAACAAATATTAGTCTTGTTGTAGGTGTATTTAAGAATTTTGAGACGGACGGGGAGTTCTTCTGTGTTGAGGGGCAATCAACCCAAGCTGTCACAGGGATGTATAACCTCAATCGAGCCTCCCAGATAAGTTTCCCGGGGGAGGATATTCTGCAACGTGCTAGGATTTTCTCATATGACTTTCTCAGACAAAGAGAAGCCCGAGGCATGCTCCACGACAAATGGATCATTGTTAAGGATCTAGCTGCCGAGGTAGTCAAACCCATTCTAGCATTTAATAGTCAACTAGTCAATGCGAGTTAAATGGTGTGTGTTTGTTTTCCTTTTATGCCACATCTTTATTTTTATTGCCATGATCATTATTGCCAGCTGTACACACCATGATACAAAACATGCTATGAAAGTTCATCTAATCCTCTTTGGATTGGTATTATATAGTGGACCGCAATATTTGGAAAATAATAATAATTAATCTGTCAGTCAATATACATATTGAAGTATAAATACTATATTTTAGTGCTCATTAGAGGCTTAGCGCATCTATTCAACAACAATGTTTAGCTAAATGACAGCAATGCAAACAAATCTATCAAATTTCAAGATTAAAGGTTAATTAGATCATCACAATACCAATCCGTTTTATTTCCATGGTGTATAGAAGCAGGGATATACAAAAGGATGGAGTTTCTAGCCCTCTTCGATCTGTAATATACTGGAGTTGATGTCGCATACATGTTGGCTAGTGCATATATACCAGGGTGTTCCTGCAAACACTGCGTCATTGCAATTAGAATGCCCATGCATGTTGGTCCCAGTTGTGACATTGTGTTGCTTAAAAGTTTCGAGCTTGTGATTATTTTTAATTAGCCTTATATATACAAATAATAAAGATGCTAACACCAACCAATAGGTACAATATACGCTAGACTTTCCCTGGTATGCAAGCTTGCCCCGTGTAGAGGCACGAATATATCTCGATCAGTATGGTGGTAACGATGATGTATGGATCGGAAAGACTTTCTACAGGTAATGTTTTGTATGTACTTGACCAACTGAAAAGATGGTGATAGACCATGATATATATTATTTATTGAAATCATTACGAGATATATTATTTCCATTTGAATTGTATTTCGGCAGGATGCCTCTTGTGAATAACAATGTATATCATGAGTTGGCAAGAAATGATTTCAATCGCTGCCAAGTTGTACATCAGCTTGAGTGTCACGGTCTTCACATGTGCGTAATATAAATTCATAGTTCCTTTTCTGTGAATATCATTTTTCCAGGGTAATTTCTGTTAATCTTAATAACCTTTGGTAATATATTTATTTAGGTGGTCCTTGGAGAATGGGCTTGAGATCTTTGGAGTGACACCAGAAGATATTTTGAGAGCTTATTTTCTAGCTGCTGCTTGCACGTTTGAACCATACCGTGCTGCCGAGCGGCTTGCATGGGCTAGAGCAATATTGCTCGCCAACACAATTTCTGAACATTTTCATAACAATCTACATGATAAGAAAAGGTTGGAATGTTTTGTGCATTGTCTCTTCGAAGAAACTGATGTGCTGTGGTGAGTACAGCTTAACATGACGGACCATTATATCCATCTATGACTTGCCATGTGCCATGCTTGGTTTAAATGTAACTTTGACGTTTTATTCTTACTCTAAAATAGAGAAAGAAAATAATGAGTATATCCAAGATGATCATTTTAACAAATAAGATCATTTGTATGTCGGTACATATGTTTTGGATGCAGGAAAGAAAGAAACCTAAAAGATGCGATTATCACGAAGGCACTTTCGCAACTTATTGATTTAATGGCACGAGAAGCACAACCAGTTCACGGAGGACAAAATTATACCCACAATCTCTTGAGGCTAGCCGTAAGTTAAAAATGGGATGCTTATTTCTAAATAATTTTTTTTCTTTGCTCAAAACTATCCTAATATATTGATTTCTTCTTCTAGTGGACGCAATGGATGATGCAAAAAATAGATAAAGAAAAGGAAAAATATAGCAAATCCAATGTTAAGGGACCACGGCACATGGTTCATGATGGGCAAACATGTTTACTTTTATTTCAAATTATTGAGATTTGTGCAGGACGAATTGGTGAATCTTCATCTATGATCAACAACAAGGATAATGACCACTTTATTCAACTCTGCTGCTCTGTTTGTGATTATATTAACCATAAGGTGTTACTTTCTCAGGTAACCTGTATTACATAAACGTATTTTCACTCTCCATTCAAAATGACAACATTAGGCATCAATAAGCCCATCAACAATTTGTTCCATATTTAACAATAAATTAATTCGATGCAAGATCATAATTTAAGTCTGTTTGAAGAATCTTTATAATTGTTCTGTTGAGTTTCTGACATGACAAGTAAAATTAACAGCACAAATTACAGGATACTGAGTCGAATGAAGCAGCATTGAAATGCATTGATAAGGAAATCGACTGGGCTATGCAGGAGCTTGCTCAGTGTCTCCTCCTGAGGTCGGATGAGTGCATGAGAAACCGCATGACCAAGCAAACATTGTGGAATATTGTGAGAAGCTCTTACTATGCTACTCACTGTCCATCATACATGATGGATAGACATGTTTCCAAAGTTATTTTTGAACCTGTTTAAGAAAGGTTCATTTGATGTATAATACCTACGCCTAGTTTTATATTATATGAACAAACAGACAATGCTGTACAAAGTGATTAATGACAGAGGAAACATGCTACTGTAAGCTGGATTAGCTCTAGATACTTAGAATTGGAATTAGTTTTAGTCAGCTCTAGCAGGCTGTATCCTTTTAAACTTTAAAGGACTGATGCTATGGATTGAGATTTTTGAAGTAATATAATACAAGGTTGATGGAAACAAATCACTAAGTACTCAAACATTTGTAACTCAGTCGAGGTCAAAAGGTGTAATATATGCCAATATTATTTCAATGCATTTCAGCGTTCGACTCAGTTCAGGATTTCTTGTGAGATGATCCACAAACCTCATGGGACAGCAGCGGGCGGCGGATGCAGCGGGAACGCCGGGAAGTGTGGCAGGGAGGGAGAAGAGGGCAAGTATGACAGGAACACACAATCAATTTTTGGCCCTGGAAGATGGTTTTCTTAGAGGGGAAAATAATCCCAATATTCGAATTCAAATATAAAAAATGCCTCAAGGATTCTTTTTCATATGTTAGAGGCGCTGCAGAAAATACTGCAGAAAGGTACGATGACACATGGCGACGATGAAAGTAGAGATCAAACCGTGTCGTCTTTGGTAACTAATGTGGACAGTAATATCCAAGTTTTCTATTGTATAGTGAGCGGATGATAAGATCAACTGCGGAGTAAAAAGCATCGGTTTCTTACTCGCGTCAATATATATGAAGAAATCGTGGCAAATACAGTCTCTTGGTGTCGCTAGTAAGAAATTAGACAAAAAAGAACAGCATTTCAGCATTCATGCGAAAATGGCACAATAAGCATCAGTCTTTTTGGTTGCAGCGATGAGAAGCATAGAATTCTAATATAAACTAACTGAAACGAAATAACAGGAGTGAAAGAGACAATTTGGAAAAGAGAAGTTAAAAAACGTAAATAATTCTACAGATTACGGATGTATTAGTCCTTTTTTTCTCAGCACAAACATGACCATACAGAACGTCAAAACCCTGTGATTTCGGGGATACCACAGAAAATGCAGCAAAGAAGATAGATTCAGTCATCCAAACTACAAGTTACCCCGCTCACCAGAAACTCATTCTCCGTCATACAAGATCAAAGAGAGGGAAAAGACGGTACACTAGTGATTATTAATTAACCTCATTATACATCAGGGGCTGCCTGCTGAACTGAAGGTCCCGGAAATATTTCAGCCGCTGGAAAACTAGGTATTGCAGCGTCAGTACCTTGGAATGGTTGGTCTGCTTGTGGACCGCCGATGCTGTTTCCACACGCTAACAAAGCAGCCTCCTGGACCAAACCACCAGGCGACATTGGTGACATTCCTGATTTATCGGCTTGTGATTGCACAGCTGCGAGTGTGGAAACAGGAGGTACTGCTGCTCCATGCACAGATACTGGATTAGGTGCAGCTCCGGTCATAGCAGGTCCGGCTCCAGTTGGTGGCAGCACATCAAAACCGGATCTTGCTCGGGGCCTGCGTTCTGATCCTGCATCATGGCTCCTGCTCCTGCTGCGACTACGGCTGCTGCTGCGGCTCCTGCTCCAACTCCAGCTCCTGCTACGACTTCTGCTACGTGACCAGCTCCTGCTCCTGCTCCTGCTATCACTTCTTCTGTCATAGCCTCGTGAACGGCCTCGATCCGGGCTACGGCTGTAGCTCCTATCCCTACTCTTGTCGCCAAATCCTCGACGGCCATCATATCTTCCCCGTCCATCTGAGATATACCGATCATTTGGACCTCGATCAGACCGTCCCCTTCCCCCAAATCCACGCCCCCTCCCACCACGTCCACCAGAAAAATCTCCCCGACCTCGCCCACCAAAACCGGGGGAGTCACCCCTGCCACGTCCACCAAAACCAGAAAAATCACCACGGCCACGCCCACCAAAACCAGGAGAATCACCCCTGCCACCACGACCACCAAAACCACCAGGGCTTGCTCCACCTCTCCCGCCAAAACCACCAGAACCACGCCCACCTCTTCCCCCAAAACCACTGGACCCAGGACCCTCCCGTCCACCAAATCCACCTGGACCCTTCCTGCCACCAAAGCCACCAGGTCCATCCCGGCCAGCAAATCCGCCATCAGGGCCGTCCCGGCCACCAAAGCCACCGGGTCCCTCCCGGCCACCAAAGCCTCCAGGACCCTCGCGACCACCAAATCCGGGCCCTCCTGGAATGCCAAAGCCTCCAGGGCTCTCCCGACCACCGAAGCCTCCAGGGGCCTCCCTGATTCCACCATAAGCAATAGGGCCACCAACACCAGGTTCAAAACGACCACTACCAGGACCATCCCAGCGGCTCATTGCAGAAGTCTGGCTTCTTTGAGCTCCCGGCGCACATCGTGCAGCCATATCTAAGAGCTGTGGAGGGACCTGCTGGTTAGCACCCTGCAAGACTTTCACCAAATCACCAGCATATTTGCAGTCTTGTTCAGAGAAGAAAGTGTATGAAACTCCAGTTGCCCCTGCTCTTCCAGTACGCCCTATGCGATGCACATAGTCCTCTATCCCAGTTGGAAAGTCATAATTGATTACCACTCTGGAGAAACACATGGAGTGGCAATGAGCAACAGAAAGACAACAAATAAGCAGATCATAAAACACTTATTGAGTGTTCAGCAGGAAAATAGGGAACACAGAAGATCTTAAACCTCTGGTAATAAAAAGGCCTCACCTGATATCTTTGACATCAAGCCCACGAGCAGCAACATCTGTGGCTACTAATATTGGAGCCCTGCCAGTTCGGAACTGATTGAGAACGTGATCTCTTTCAGCTTGAGATTTATCCCCGTGGATACTTGCAGCACCAAAATTGCGACCAATGCTACGAGAAAGCTGATCGCACATTTTCTTGGTTGAGCAGAATATGATGATTTTTGAACCCCTTTCCTGTTCTCTAAGAATCTGTTCTAATCGCCGCTGCTTGTCCATAGGAGGAATCACCTCTACATACTACATATGTTCAGAGAGGGGGGCATTAGAAATGGACCATCCTAAAGAATAAATAGTCAAATAGTAGGCCAACAGAATGAAATTATATACTGAAAGAATGCAATTTCTAGATTACTTTAACATTAATAAAGTAACATGAGCACAAATCAGCCAAGGAATGCATCCACTATGAAAAAGAAATAAGGCCATGCATTTAGATCATATATATAAACCTGAGTAATGGATTTGTTGGCAACAAGTTCATCAATGCTGCCAATGTTGACCTGGACAGGATCTCTCAGTAAATCCCCAGCAATTCTTGTAACCTCCTTTGGCCAGGTAGCAGTGTACATCAGAGTCTGCCTACTAGGAGGAATCTCATCCACAATCTTCCGTATCTGTGGCTCAAAACCCATGTCTAGCATGCGATCAGCTTCATCAAGCACAAGTAATGAAACTTGATGAAGGCTAATTTTCTTCATCTCCAGAATATCATTAAGACGTCCTGGTGTAGCTACGACAATATCTGCTCCACGCTCAAGTTCTCTTAGTTGAGGGCCCTTTGAAGCCCCACCATAGAGGCACTGAAAAAGAAAAAGATGGTTCAATGCAAGGAATGCAACCAGTCATCAAACAACAGAATACCAGAAAGAATGCAAATATTCTATATGCTAAATGAAAAATTTATTAGCACAGGTTCATGAAACTATACACAAGGACTTAAATTTATAACCCACAGGAACTTTTGTTCAGAGCGAAACTCAATTCCTAGTATTAAGCTGATTAGTGTTCTCAAAAGCAGAAGGTGATAGGCAGGCATATGAGGCAAGCGCCTAGGTAGCCACACTATCGTTTAGAAAGGTGAAGCCAACATCAACTTGAGTCTAACTGTAAAGGCAACAGCAAGCATCCTTATTGTTTTGTATTTGAAAAGGGATCAGATACACATTTTCCAACAAGACAAACAGTTCATGAAACTATACTCAAGGACTTAAATCAGCTCAACGTGATCCAATTCTTTTTCTCTGATTGATGAACTTTGCATGCAAATTCAAGTAAAAGAAAGCAGGTAACAACTTACAGTGCAGGAGACTCTAGATGATCTGCCAAATTTCACTGCTTCATCTTGTATTTGTGAAGCAAGCTCACGTGTAGGGGCCAAAACCAAAACAGTAGGGCCCATTATTGGATTGTTTTGGCATCTTCTCAGATGTATAAAAGCAGGCATCAGATACCCTAGAGTCTTCCCAGACCCTGTCTTGGCAATAGCTACTATGTCCCGGTTTTGCAGCGCAACAGGCCATGTTTGAGCTTGAATTGGAGTGGGATTTAAGAAGCCAGCTGCATGGATCTGAATCACCAAATGATTAAGCACCATAAGTACACGCGCATCAGAAGTAGATAATTAATGACTGGTAATCCATGCCAACTAAAAACAAGGTTATCTATATATGCTATCCTAAGTGATTATGGCTGCTTACTTAAGCAACTCAAGGCATGAAGAAGGGGCTCTTTGTTGATTCACAGTGGCAGAGACAAGCAGGACGCCTCAGCCACATTTTATAATCTGAAAGAACACCAATCTTCCCAATACTTGTCAGCAGATAATAGCCCCAAGTATATCACTACAATACCCAGAAGATGAGAACTAATGGTCAAACTAGGGTATGCAACATGACAGTTATGCTCTATCAATAGCATGATGTGCTTACTATCAGAACAGCTAACTTCCTCTTCTAAAAGGTATTTTTGGCGTGCTATGTTGACAATAATTACTGGGTAGAGAAATGTAATGCAAACAACAATGTTGATGACGTTGTTCACAGGTAGAAGTCAATGTGAAACTCAAGAGAAACCATACCTCTCTCAGGATCTCTGGCGGAAATCCAGTAGCTTCAAATGTCATAAATGGAGCAGGAACGTTCTCCCCCTGGATATGTTAAGAAATAGAATGGCATGTGACAAAGCTTTATAGAAGCTGAGGGGTAAAATGGAACATTGATCCAGAAAAATCCTAGATGACAGTGTAAGGTAAAGCATCACAAATTTATGAATTTGAACAGAATTCCCATGTTTTATGAATACAGACAGTGTAAGGTAAAGCATCACAAATTTATGATTTTGAACAGAATTCCCATGTTTTATGAATACAGAGAAGTCAATCACAGAACCAAGCATGTATCATTTCAAATTCAAATATCTCTACACAGAACAAAGTAGAATAGTTAATATTAAACAGGATGTAGTAATATTTCCTAATCATTTAGTTTTCTGTTGTCACAATCAGGATCCTATATAATTAATTAATTAATCAGAGAAGTATGCTTCACAATTGAAATGTCAGGCTTATGTAAGGAACCAAAAAAATAACCTCTTTTTCTAGCATCGTTAAGCTATAAAAATATAAAATAGGAACTGACAACCGCAAAATGCTAAAATATTACTTAAATGTTAAAAGATATATCAAATCACATGTGGAACAGCATTTTCAGAAACTTTAAAGCAGCAGCAATATGGTGAAAAGAAAGAGAGTATCTGGAGAATATTTTAAGCTTTCACGTGTATTTTAAACTTTTTACATAATTTAGCCATGCAATTAACTCCTCACCATAGCAGTGACTTCATGGTGTTGACGATATGCATCAGGTGAAAAGATGCTCGGAAAATCTGGGGTACCAAGCATCCTGGGTGGTGGCCTCATTGAAAGTTCACTAGGAAGTGGACCATGGTTATGAGGATTTGGTACTAAATGTGGAGGTGCCATATTATAACCACCAAAATTTTCTGGCCGCGGATACGGTGGGCCATTGCGCATGTCCTGTAGCACAAGATTACCAAAAGATTAAAAAAAAAGGAGTAAACTGTAACAACTTCAGAATAGATGTGACTTGTGACAAAATACACAGAATACATTACACAAGAAAAAAAATGCATCATTGCCAGAATTTTCACAGTTATTTCCATTCAAATGACAGATAATAATATGCTGTGGAAAAAATAACTTCTACAAGGACTGATATAGCAGGAAACTTTATAATTTACTAGTGTTATGTCAACTTCTATAGGTAGTAAGGAAGAGGTTGATGTCATTAATTTAGCATTCATATATGACAGATTATTACCAGTTGATTTTGTGGAGGAGGAAGAGCCGCGAGCTTTGGCTGCTGCTGGAGAGCATTTGTTCCATCAAACCTTCCATAAGAGTGAGCCTGATCTCTTTGGCCCTCGCTTTTACCAATCTCAAAACCCACTGGAGGTCGAACTGGTGATGGACCAACATGATTTGGAACTGCATGGCCGCTAACCGGTTGTTGCCGGTAGTTTGTATCTAGTCCAGCTTGATGCATCTGAGCAGGAGGAGTCATAAAACTCATGTTTTTATTATCAGCAGGAGATGATCCACCAGGAAGATGCTTGCCAGGATACGATGTTCCTCCAATGCCAGAAATATTTAGCTGAGTATGGGCTCCAGGATGTTGATGACTAGGGGGTAATTGCTGGTTTGGGAGAGGAGCTTGTCCACGTTGTTGACCATGTGGTAACGAAAAGCCAGACTGCTTACCTTCATGACCCCCTACGACCTCATCCTTTAACAATGAGCCCGGTTGCGTGTGCGACATTTGGCTTAGCTGGGCACCTGTGTGACCATGATGTGGCTGTTTCCCATGCTGATGGGTGAACTGCAACCCATGCTGAGTTTGGACTTGTTGAGGGGGCATTTGAAGTACTTGAGATTGAGACACTTGGGGCAGCTGAGAAGCCTGGGCAGGTTGGTGAAAACTGGGTGATTGCTGAGGGTGCTGTACTTGACTCTGAGGAATCCTTACTGATGGTGGCTGCTGACCTTGATTGTAAGCACCATGTGGCATTTGTGGCTGCTGACCTTGATTGAAGGTGGATTGAGGAATTGCAGTCTTCTGACCTTGATTGTAGGAAGGTTGTGGCACCGATGGCTGCAGACCTTGATTGTAAGCAGCCTGCGGCATCGGTGGCTGCTGAACTTGATTGTAGGCAGTTTGCGGCATTTGTGGCTGCTGGCCTGCTTGATATGAATATTGTGAGCCTGGCTGTTGCTGCTGGGACTGCATATAAGGACCGTGCTGGTATGGCATGTGTTGAGGATGCGCATTAGGATATTGAGGTGGCTGCTGCTGCTGCTGATATTGCATCTGCTGTGCTTGAGGAAACGAAGCTTGATGTTGAGGCATGTGCTGAAACGCAGGTTGCTGGGCTGGCTGTTGAGGCTGCTGCTGCGGCTGCCCAACCTGGCCAGCCTGAGGATAAACTGACTGACCAGGTCGTTCCTGATAAGCTTGCCCAGCTTGGCCAAACTGCACATTCGGCTGAGAAAAGGCCCCTGGTGCCGGTTCTTGAACCTGCGCAGGGGTTGCTGGGGGAGGGCCTGACGGCAATGGAGGCACCGCTGCAGCCGCAGCCGGCTTCTCATACTGCGTCACATTCGTCTCAGGGTTCCAGTAGTACAGCGTCGTGCCATCGATCAGCCCTTTCCAGGGCGCCGGGAGCGTTGGGTCATCGGGAGCAAACCGAGGACCTGACGAATCAGCTGCGGCAGAGGCCTCCTGAGCAGCCATATCGTGCAAGATTTTTCTTTCTTGCACCTCCTCCCAATGCCTCCCTTCTCTTATGCTGCAACCATAATGCGACTGCCCTGCAGATAAACAAAAAAAAAAAATAGCTTTAGGCATCACCATGTTTGGAATAACAACAATGACCAGAAAATTATCACTTGTACTCGCACAAATCCGCGAAATCTGAAATCCAAAGAAGATGGAATTGCCTATCTGAATCAATGCGCAGACAGCCCTACACCCCCGAATCCGCACTAAAATACAACCCTAACCACAAGGCTATAGCACCAATGTCCTATCCAACTCGCTAAAAACACTAAATCCGAGCTCCTGCAGTTCCGAAACCACCAGTACCAGTACCCTCTTCAGAAATCAAAAGAGCATAAAAAACCCAACAGAAAAAATCGCGAATAAGTCCGCGGGCAGGAGATTGGGGTCGAGGGTTACCAGATTGATAGGAGGAATCGGCGGGTCGGGGAAGGGGAAGCCGAAGCGAGCCGCCTCCGGCGTCTCGGCCCGGAGCGGCGAGCAAGAGAGAGCGGGCGGGATAAAACCCTAGCAGCCGGCGGGGAGAAGCGAAGGGCGCTTCTGCTTGACCACGATTTTTTTTTCCCTTGGTTTGGCTATTGCGCGATCCTTTTGCTGATTACACCTTGATTATATTGTGTTTTGTGGTACGGGTAAGGATTTGCCGGATTATTTACGAGTAAGCCCTTGGTAGAGGCTCCACCGTCCATGTGTGCCGTCCGATTTCAAGTTGGTTTGTATCTTTCTGGGACGAGTTTTGGAAACGAAAAGAGGCATCCAATTCGTATTTGATTCAGATTTTCACCAGAGAGTTTATTCTCGGTATATATTCGCTATTTAATTGCTAAATGTAGCATAATGGCAACTAAGTGACAACTGCGATTGTTTACTTTTGTCAAAGAGGAGTAAATTTCAAAAAGAACTAAGAATTCCTAATCCCAGGTAACCAAAAACTATGATTTTTAAGTACCATTTCAGAAACTAAAACTTTTGAATCAGGACCCATATATTAGCTACACATCTCTATCTTGCTGAAATGAGTGGCTAATAGGTGAAGACGGATCAAAAAGTCAAAGTTTTGTGTTACAAAGAGTGTAAATAGTTTTTAACTTAAACAAAAAAGGCGTGAGTTTTTGTTAGTCTGGTGCAAATATCATAGTACTCAACTTTTGTTTCACACTCCTGCGCTCCTTATTTTTGCGAGCAAGTGTCATTGTGGGAATCTTACAACATTTTTTTTTCTGCTGTTGTCCACAACGCCATTGTGCGGGTAACACATTTGATTTTCGCCAAATTGATAGCTTTCATATTTAAAAATTTGTTGTTCTTTTTCCCCCAAAAAAACCTCGAGTTTAGTCTTAGATTGAAAACTTTAAATGGCAATCTGTATTTGAGCTTTTTTATTTGACTTGAAATTTTCCCAAGTTGAAATATTTTTATCGCTTGAAAGTGTATCTGTTACTAAAACTATGATTTAAAAAAATCTACTTCTTCCGTTTCATGACATAACCTGCAACGTGTAAAAGAAACATTGCATGCGAATTTATTGATCAGTTCAACAAAGATCAGCTCTCGATCGTTGTCTCAAAAATCCCCGCTCGTGTCACCAGCAGCATCATCAGATGCGTGCACGGTCGACGTGCCGCTCGTCCTGCCGCGGGCTCCCGGCTCTGCTCCGCCGTGTACTGTCGCTTCAACGGCGGCGCAAGAATGAGGAAGTGCCGGCTGGGAACGCGTTCGTTCACTGACTGACAGGGCGGGCCCCGCCCTGGCTAGAACGTGCAGCGGCGGGCGAGGCGTCCTCCTCGAGCAGAGCAGCGCGGTCGCCGTGCCGTGGAGCTCCTGCCTGCTCCGCAGTTCTCAACAGGGAAGGGCCCATCACCAAATCACACTGTTGCTGTTTCTCTGTCGAATCGGCACCGCAAGTATCCGATCGGATGGCAGCAAAGCAAGCAATCCTTGGATGGATAAAAGTTGTGCTGCCAGCTTTGACAGTCAGCCAAGGTCTCGACGGTAACCAGCATCTGAGGCTACCTACCGTTGGATGGATAGCAAGTACTGGGAGCAAAGGCGGCTGTTTTTTTTTTCTTTTTTGTAAAAAAATCAGAATGGGTTGATACCCAGAAATTTGTTTCTGCTGTTGCTCTTGCTCTTGCTTGTGTGTATACCAATACCATGTTCTGTTCTGAAACCCGTGCAAATGTAGCCAACTCGATCGTAAGATATTCTAGTCACCGATAACACGTGCCTCTATCTAGAACCTGTATCGACGCGGCAAAAAAATCTAAAATACTTAAGTGACCGGGAAACAGGTAGCGTTTCAGGTCACACTGAACCCAGGAATTTTCCGTTACCAACCTGACAAGCTCCTACAATACAAAACTTGGAACAAACAAATATAAAATCTCAATCGTACCGGAACAACAACTTGAGCCTGGTATACCAACGATAAACTGGCTTGTTTCCCTTATTACTTTCAGGATTCCATTGCCAAACAACGAAACATAACAAGAAGGGAAACAACAGAACCTATACTCAAGGCTGAAACTCAGACGAAAGCTGAAACAGAACATTTGGTTACGAGACCACGCATCCTTCTTCTCTGCTCAGTTTCAGTATGAGACCGTTGGGGATCTGGGACACCTGCTGCCTGATGGCATCCTCAGCAGCTTCCACATCCAAAGTTGTAACAGTAGCACGCGAACAATTGATGGTGACATGGACACTTGCAAGTTGACATAGGTGCTGGATGCCGAAACTAAAGTCGCCATAATCAGACTTCGTTCGCGCTGGACCAAAGCTGATCTGCAGGCTTTCAAGCTGCGGCATGGCTCCAGGTTCAAACTGCAGCCCCATCCCACAACGGCGACAGTCGTACCGGAAAATCTTGAGGCTCTGAAAGCCATTATCTCTGGTGATGACACACCTTTCCCTTTTCGGGGTTCCTGATTCTGAAACCAGGTTAAGGAGGGCGAGGTTTTGCAGTTTCCCGAGGACATGGAGGCATTCTGCTTCGAGTTCGTCAACCTTGACGTGCAAGTGCGTGAGGCATGCAAGGGAGGCGATCTTCTGGGGGAGTTTCGAGAGGTGGCCGTCAATTCTAAGATCGAATTTTCGAAGGTGGTTTTGCTTTGTGCAGGACCAACAGTCCACCAGTAAGTCTACCAAATCACACGGGTAGTCCTGAAGGATCAGTGACTGAATGCTGGATTTTGCAACCTCGTCGAGGAAATGCGTCACCCCCTCCTATCTGTAGGTTTTATTAGTGCCACCAAATAAGAGACTGTCAAATCTTACGGCAAGCGTCCTGAGCTTCTTTGACTTATTACTGACAAGCTGTGCTACATCATCTATAGAGTCTGAACCAAGTCCATGGTTTATAGGAGTAACGATGACAGTCAATAGTTCCTCCAAGCACTGCATTTCCCCTGTTCCTCTCTGCAATTGCAAACGATCAACAAGCAGGGACACCAGCTTCGCACTTCTGAATGTTGGCAGCTGTGTCACCATGGTTCTCCTTAAATCTAAGGCTTCCAAGTGCTTTAGCATCATAATTTCCTTAGGCAGCTTGGAGACACCAGTTCCTCGGAGTCCCAAATATCTCAGTTGAGACAAACTTCCAACACACTTCAGTTGTTGGTACCCCAGACTCTCGATATCTTCAAGATCCAACACCCGTACAAGTTTGAAGGAAGAAAGATCAGGCATCCGTTTCTTAGTATTTCCTAAAACGGTGAGGGATCGCACCCTAGACAGATGGACAGTGATTGAGGCCAATGTATCAGTGTCAACTGACAATCTTCGAACAGTATGGATTGGATACGATCCAGAATTAAGTTCTGCACCCAACGTAACAAAGTTTTGTTCGCTCGACAAGAACATGATAAAATCATGAACCACATCATTGACAATACAACCAACTGGCTGATCATCATCTTCGTCGAAGACCGGCCGAATCAATATCCTACTAGCAAGCTCGTTGAAGCAGCTCTCCCCTGTTTCCCAAAAACTTTCCTCACTTCTTGTCGGAATGAAACCTTCAACTATCCATCTCCGTATCAGAAGATCTTTACTGATTGTATGATATTTTGGAAAAGCACTCAAGTACAGAAAGCAAGACTTTACCAGCAAAGGTAAGTCAGCGTAACACACATGCAGCACCTTCCTGACCCCTTGTAGCAGACAGTCCTGGTTCATCACTGACATGGCCCTCTCAAGCATCGTCCCAAATTTTGACAGTTCTGCACTGTTCACTTGTAACAAGCCAGCCGTGACACTTAAACCCAGTGCATTGCCACCGCACATTTTGAGCAGACTTTGGAGAATTGTCTTCGAATCAAGCAAACACTCTTCCTCTGCAGGAGGTAACAGGCTCAGCATCAAGGTCGTTGAGTCAGTATCGTTCAGAGGCTTCAGCAAATGCACCGAGTCAATGGGCTTTATGCAGCACCACTTGGCTGCATCCGTTAGCTCGGTGGTCGCCAGTATCCTACTTCCAAGATCGTTATCCGGCAAAGCACAGGTGATACCGGTCCAATCCGTGACTGGTCTCCAAACGTCATCAAGTACGATCAGATACCTGGAAGCAAAATTTTGAACTGTAAGTTGTCAGACAGAAAGATACAGTACTGGTTAGTACTATATCCGAAAGAAGAGAGAAAGAGTATTTATTACCTCTTTGTGTAAAGAAACTCGTACAGTTTAGTGGCGATCTGTTTTTCATCACGTAGATCCCTGCAGGGCATCATCACCTGACGGGCGATCTCCAACAGAGTAGCATCCACAGACGGCGAGAGGCCAACATGGACGTGAGCCGTGCAGTCGAACTGGCCTTGCTGCTTCAGCAAAACATCCATGGCGAGCGTCGTCTTGCCGAGGCCTTCCGCCCCAACAACGGCAACCACCTTCAGCTCCGGCTCGTCGTCGTCCATGACCAGGTACCCGACGATCTCGCTTTCCAAGCCGACGACGAGGCGAGCCTTCTCCCTGCTGCACAACGTCAGATCATCCTTTTGCAGCGGAGGATTTTCGTTGTCTGGATTGATGACGTGGTCGACCTGCTCGCTGAGCGCGAGTTTATTGGTAGTGCTAGAATCTGCTGGTTCGAGGATGCCGAGGCGTGCAGCGAGGTCGTGCAAGGCGGTGATCTTGTCCTGGAATCTTTGGAGATGGCGCGAGGGCCGCGGCCGCAACCAATTGAGCTTGAAGTTGAACCGGCGGCGACGGCGGCCGTCGATCCAGTCCTCGATGTCGTAGGCGAGCTCACGAACTTCTCTGATCCAGACCCGGACCAGATGGCTTCTCACGGCACCCCGGCCAGAGAGTCGGAGAAGATGGCGGTTGAGGCCATGGAGAGCATGACGCAGGTCGGTGAACTCCAGTTCGGTGGGGAGCTTGTCGAGGAGGGAGTTTATCGGCCCTAGTGAAGAGCTCACCGCGGCCGCCATAGCCTCTCTGCCTTCTCGCTGTATTTGATCCACGAATGTGCCGCAAAATAAACCAACGATCTTTCGCCTTTCTGTTATGAAGATCGATGATTTATTCTCTGCTAGTGCGAAACAGTATAGCACTAGGATGGATTTATGTTCTGTTACCATCTCGAATCAAAACACCTGAGTCCGGCTCACGCCCAAAAGCAGAGTACAAATAACGGGAACTCTACGATGTGCTGTGCAGCAGGTTATACTTGACAAGACGAACAAACCTATACCCCACTCGCATATATTTTTTGAGAAGAATTGTTGATACCACAACCTGATACTATATTGTGTCAACTCCTTATATATACTGCGTGCCAACTCCTAACTGTATTAAGGTTCATTACAATTCCGTTTGCCCGCTTTCTATTTTGATAATTGATACTAATATCTTTGCGTATAACTAGTTTATATTTGTTTTGCAAAGAGTTAACTTGTTTATATAACATGAATTGCTACAAAATATTAGTTTTTTTTATCGGTCTACAAGATATTAGTAACAAATTACCGACATGAGTTGTTATTGAAATGCAACATATTGTGAAAACAAAATTTTTAAAAAGAAAATCATCTGCACTCGTGACTCGTTAATGGTGGTCATCAGCTTCTACTGGCTTTTTAACTAGAAAAGCCAAAAGCTAAAACAAACAGAGTTCTGAAAAGCTGCCTTTTTGGAACGTTAAAAGCTAGCTTTCGAGGAAATCAACTACTCCCTCCGTTTTTAAATTGTTGTCGCTATTGACTTTTTTATTTACGTTTGACCGTTCGTCTTATTCAAAATAGTTGTTCGAATATGCAAAATTATAAGTTAGGTTCAAACTTACTTTGAAGATAAAACAAATCATCACAAAATATATGATATTTTTTTAAAAAAATTTGAATAAGACGAATGGTCAAAGATAGCAAAAAAAAGTCAATGACGACAACAATTTAAAAACGGAGGGAGTAACAGCTAAAAAGCTCAGCTAAAGGTGTTTTCTTTTTTTGGCTTTTGATGTGCATAAAAGCTTAAAACATATTACAAAAACCAACAACTAAAATTCAAACAACCATCTTTTCAACTACTTCATGTAGCCTTTCTAAAAGCTCAGAAGCCTTGGCCTAAGCAAATAGGGCCTAAATGCAGCCAAATAGATTGGTTGGTAGGGCGCTGGCCCAAGGCCCACAATCGTTGTTGCCTTTGTACTCTCTCTCTCTAATATCTCAAAGGTAAAGCAGTACATTTAAAAGGCCCTTTGATGCAACGAAAAAGAGCAATCAGGGCATGTGATATTTTTCCTCATCTCTCTCCTCTTATAGCTCCTCTCTCTTCCTTTCTTGGTTTCAAGCTTGAGATCTTTCAAGTGAAGCTCTCTTTGGAGGAGGCTCCACTAATACGTTACACGGGTGCTGGATCAATTATGCCATTCTAATTAAGCAAGTGCTAGGACAATGAATATAGGTTGATTAAAACTCTCTCTTTTTCGGAGGTAGCGCTTTTGGTTACAACAATAGGAGTTGCATTTACGGTTCCCAGGAACAACTTCTAGCTTAGATGTCTTGCTCCAAATGACCCCTTAAAGAAGAATACTATTTTTTTTTTTTTGCCAGGAGAGCATACAAAAATCACATTCACCTTTTCAACCTTAAAAATGTATTGTTTTAAGAAAAATGAAGCCGGTAGGCTACCGCTACAATTATTATATGCAATGCCATCAATTTAGAATCGTATTAGCATGTTTTAGTTATGCTACAATGTTATGTCATAGCAATTTAGATCAACATGTTTTTGAATTATCTCACAAAATCACTCATATGTGCCTAACGTCTAGATTTATAAGTTGTATAATAGTGTCAAGATATGGTTGGAGTCAGCATTTTGTATGTCACATCAATTGTTGCTTATAAAGGTTTTTATCTTCAAAAGACCCCTATTTGGCTCACAGTGTACTAAACTAACATACCGATAAGAGACATAGATGAACTTGAAGAGTAGTCATCTTTTTGCACCAGGGATACCACTTAAATCTTCATCCAGAACTTTCGCTTCAACACGAATTGCTTGGACAATTATTTGTATAAGAGCATTGGCACGCCACATCTGTCCGCCACAATCCATGCGACACAACCATAGTCGCCAGATTCATGACAATGGTAGTAAACAGCTCTTGCGAGGGTAGTCTTCCCCATGCCACAACGCCCCACAAGGGCAAGGACCTTCGGGTTGAGCTCACTGGCTTCACGCGACTTCAACTGTAATACCTCTGATTGGGCTCGGCAATGCAAACAAGCTTTGCCTCAGGGGTGTATTTTGTTGTATTTTGCGACTCTGCCAATCTAATATTCGTGCTAAAAAAAAGGGAGCCCATAGTACTTTGAGATTTTTCTCTCTCCAATGTGACTGCTTGAATTTTTATGCTTATAGGTTATATGAGATTTTCTATTGATATTGTATTGTAAATAACTAGAAGAAATTAAAACATATAAATGAAACTACTTTCAATGTCTCCGTGCCACAACGTCAACTACAACAAATACCATCATTTTTGTGAAGATCCGAGATTTCATTCGACATAGCAAAAACACATGCAAGAAATGTTAACTTTTTCACATAGACTAATCTATAGCCACAATGCCAACTCCTCAGGACTAAACTAATCTGAACCCAGATAATCAGTTAGGACTAACCCTCATTTAGAGAGTTTTTTTTTTTGACGGGTCACCGGGGGGGAGAGAATCCCCACCTGAATTCATTGATATAAAGGGTCGGGCCGGAGCCCGTCCATCAATGGTTACATAAGTTGTGGCAATCCACAATTACAGCACAGCAACACACACAAACCAACTCTTAACACGAAACAAACACTAGAGGAGGAGGACATCGAACACATACAACATACACCAAAGAACATCATAACATCTGCCTACACAAACTCCACACCAAAAGCATGTCGCCATGCACCAATACTTGCTCCCACCAAGCAGAAACCCCTTCAAAGATCTTCATTCCAACGCAACTGTTTTGGCATTGAGTCGAGATCGACAGACGACAGTTGTGAAGCTCAATGCCTTAGAGAACCATTCGGGATCCAATCGACTTGCTCCGACGCCCTTCGAGGGGAGGAATCCACGGAGGAGGGAGGGCTGTCAAAGGGAGAACGAGGAGATCCAAGAGAGGGGATCATGGTCCCGCTAACCCGGCATATGATGAGACATTGAGATTAGGGAATGAGGACGACAGTGAAATGGTGTTGCCGATAGCAGACATGAACCAGCCCACAGCTAAAGCGATTAATGGAGGAGACATATGGCAGACCGTAGTGAGCACAAAGGAGTAGAGGCAATGGGGGCTTGCAACAAATAGGTAGACGATCTTGCTGCTGCAAGAGACCATGTCATGCGAAGGTTGGAGTACCTCCCCGCGCACCGGGCGCAATGTTTTCACAGCACGACAATGGAGAGGCTCGCATGTTGGGGTGGGTCAAGAGGCCGCGACAATGCCTTCAACAAGGGAAACAACGCTTGATGGCGTCGTCATTGCCGGCACCAACATGAAGCTAAGCAAGGATTTCTCCTGGCACCCTCGCCACCCCTACGAGTGTGACGCGGACCAGACAGCAGCATCACCTGCAGCCATACAGAGCACAGCCACAGGTCTTGGCGCCCCGACGGATCTGGCCGTCACCCCCCTCTGAGAGGAGCAGCAGCAAGTGGAACCATACCTCGAATATCAGGAGACAGCCGCGCGGGAGCCAGATCCAGTAGAAATCGGACCAAATCCGAGGCACAGCGACACAGATCTGACTCTGGCCATCTCGAGCCAGGAGACGCCATCACAAGGGCATCATCCTCGCGGATCTTGTGGCTCCTTGTGCAAGCTTGATGCATCTGACCCCAAGGACGCGTCCGGATCCGGCCACATCGCCGAGCGGGCGCCTCCATGGCGCTGGGGGTGGTCTCGGCGATGAGACGCCGACACCGCACCTTCGGGCGTCACGGCAGCAAGGGGCGAGTGAGGGGCGGTGGCGTGCAGCCATATGCTTGCGCTTGACTCACGCAACACCATGGACTCGAATCCTTGCTGCAGGTGGTGGTCTAGATGTGGAAGAAATGAGATTGGGAGAGGAAACACAGGGAAAACGAACGGGAGGACGTGGTGGAAGCCGGTTGTTCGGCTCCGCCGCTGGCCGCCGCCACCGCCGCCGGCGGCGGCGGCCTCGCCGGGCTAGGGTTTGGTGGGGCTGGGTGGCGGCGGGTGTGTCGCCCCCGAGTCGCCCTGAGCGAGCGACGCGAGGGCCCTCTCCTTTCCCTTCCTTTTCTTTAGAGAGTATTTTAAAATTGTTTCGAGTAAATTTCGAAAAGTTCCAACTCAATTTCAAGAAGTTTCAACTCAATTTTAAGGAATTTCAGCACGAGTTAAAATAGGTTTCAAATCAAATTAAAAACATTTCGAGTCAGATTTCATCCCTGCATTGATTCGAAGCAAGCTCGCCAAGCATTTGGGCCCCACCTGTCATACATAACTCCATCCCTGCCACTCCCCTCCCCTCCCGCTGCCTCTCATCTCCGTTGCCGCCTTGCCGCCCGCTGCTCCCGGCCCCTTCCCGCCGCCGCCGCCGCCGCATCCCATCTCCAGCGACCCATACCCGCCGCGCGCAGCTCCACACTCGTAGCCACCTCCCGCGCCGTCGGGGGCTGCCCCTCTGCGCGGCCGAAGCGCCGAAGCGGGGAAGCCATGGCCGCGGTGCCGGCGCACGCGCTCGCCGCCGACAGGAGGTCCGGATTGTTCTCTTCTCCCTCTTTTCCTTTCTAATGCCCCTTCTGCTGTTATGGTTTAAGGCGGTTTGGTTGGTTCTCTGCCACGAGGGTTTTAGCAGTTGTCGTTTCGGTGCAGGTGGGCGGCGGTGGCGGCTGCTCCGACGAGGGCGCCCGGTGCGGGGGCTCTGGGGACGGCTACGAAACCCACCAACCTGCCAACCGAGAGGTGATACTTTGTTTCCGACCTAAATGCCTAGCATTTGCAGAGGAAATCCTTAGTTGAGTGAGCGCTGTTTGTGCTTATGATTGTTTTTTGGTAGTACGAATGCCTGTAGCGAGTTGTTCTTGTCCTCCTTTGTCTGAATTTTTGGGACCCGTGGCCTCCATATTGGTGTGAAGATTGTTCCAGAGTGATTCGTGGGTGCTCAAATTGATTGACACTAGTGTTTGGTATAGCGGAGAAATGAGATTGTGCAAGTATATCGTAGTACCCAGTCGAAGTTCTTTATCACAATGGTATTCGTAATGTAAAATCTGTTGGCTTGGATGAATAATTTGTCAGCTTCAATGTTGCTAAATTTAATTTTACAAAATGCTCTCGTTGGGGATTCCTTGACTAGATGCTTGGTTCTGGTGACACTGGTTTATGCTTGCTATGTCGGCTTTCATTTCTTTCCTCTCTGATGGGATTGTGGCATGGATGCTAGGAGCACTTTGGAATGGGGCAACAAACCAGTGCCAACAGCATCAAATGCGTTGGGCTCATCTTCGGTTCTGTCTCTCAATAATGAGGGAGGTTCTGGTTCGCTTGCCAACATCAATGTCCGTCCTGCTTCTGGAGGAAGCTCAGGGTCATCAACATCTGGAAGTGACTTTCTTGACTCACCTCTTGCTTGGGATGAAAAGCCGCATCCAGTTTCAGCATCGGATGTGTTAACGTTACAGAATCCTTCAACTGCAAGAAGTCGTCCTCGATGGACAGATTCAAGATCGGGAAGCTTGCAATTTTCACGTTTTCAAACTTCTTTCTCTGAAGCTCTTAAAGGACCAATAAGAAGTATTGCTAAACAGGTATGCACTCATATATAAGTCAGTTTGGCAGGTAACTTCATGTATATGTATGATCTAATAAATCAGTTTTCCAATGCAGGGACCTGCATCACGTGGAAAGGGGTTTACCCTAAGTGCTGATGATTTCCCGGTGCTTGCTTCCAAGAACTCCGAATCGAAAAGCCAACTAGGTGATGACATGTGACACCAGCTTTTATTACATATAGTCTTTCAACAGTTTCAGTTATCCATGCTGTGTTGCATATCTGAAGTCATATTTTGTTTGGCAGCAATTTATATGGAATAAAAAAGAGATAATTGATAGTGTTTTCATGTTTGGCAGGTGTTTATTTTTCATAGACTTATATTACTGTTCATAAAAGTTTATTCAGTTCTATACAGTTTATTTTATCAACCAACAGTGTATATTCTCAGCACTTAGTGTCCTTTCACTTGCAGGCCATAATTCTCAAGGACAACCAACTTTCGGTTCTGGTAGTGTGGCCACACAAGGTGAACAAAGAAAGAACCTGGTAGCTGGTATACACCTAATTTACCAATGCTCTTATTTCATACTTTGTACCTCACATGTGGCTATAGCAAGTTTGTTGTCAACGAATTTTTGTTTCCTTGATATCTATTTATTTTGGCAGCAGCATATGAGATATATTATTTTTTATGACAGGAGGTGATCCTGTTCCCGACGCAAAATTGCCAATGGAAGAACAGAAGGCTCAACCACATGGTACACAAGCTCCTCATAGGACTGTGCCTCCTCCATGGCCCGATCGCTGGAGCCACCCTCCTGATCACCCGCCTGACAGAAATATGATGTGGCATAGAGAATCAGCATCATATGGTGCATTCAAGCCTGCAAACACCCCTGGCACTGGCAGTTTGCCTGTTGAATCTCTTACTCACAGTGGTCAAGGCTTGTTGAACCAGGAGGGAGAAGCAAGGCATGGTCCAGTACATGGTGGTAATCAGCCAGAAAATAGGGATTCATGTTATGCTCATGTGCCTACTGATGTTTGTGCCACAAGTAAACCTCATCTCATATCTGGAAAGGTCAAAGATAACCATTCCGACACACCTGAGAAACAACCTTTTATCAAGAAGGATTTGGTACTGTTAGAGAAAATAAGGTGTCTAAATATCAAAGCTAGGAATCTTCGTGCCCGTTATGGGTCTGAGATATCTTCATGCAGGGAATCCAAGGCTGAATGCACAAAAAACATTGATGCAAAAACAAATCAAGTGTCAAAGTATATTCCCTCCAGTGCTATCACCAATGGTGTTGCTGCTGCCTGTGACTTGGCTAATTCTGTTTCTCAATGTGGTAATTTGGTGCTGACTGGTCCATCAAATGAGTCTGCTGATAGTGTAATAGTTGGTCTGCCAGGAGGGCATGTTACTGAATCCGATGAACCTAGAAAGTCTGGTAAATCTGCTGATTATCATGTTTATGGAGGAGGGAATTCTTCAAGAAGTCCTTTCAACATTGCATCTGATGTTTTTGGAAATGGATGGGAAGAGCACTCTACAGTTGATTCTTTGTCAGTTGTGAAAAATACTCGTCAAAGTCGATTTCCTGGGAACAGCCCTCTGCAGGCACATATGAGAACAGCTGATGATGTGCTAAACTCTCCTGATCGTGAAATTCAGGTAAACGATTGTCACTTTGTAATTTGTATGATACCATTGCCATGTAATTTTGCCCTGGTCAAGTAAACGATGTCTTGTACTTGAATACTTCCTCTAACAATATCAAGGTCACTGAACTGTTATGTTACAAGTACAACATGACTAGCTAGAACATTAGAAATATTTCTATTGCTTCCAGGAATGGATTTTATCTTCAAATTCATCTATATCCATGTTAAGATAGATGTGTGCACAGTTTCCATTGTTCGATGTACTTTACTAACCCCTTTATGAATGAAAAATGCACCGAGAACTCCTCAACAGTTGTGTCAACTGTCAAGAAAATGTGTATCAAAGTTGCAATCTTTTTCTATACCGTGACTTGAACATATGTGCTACGTAGGCACATCCTTTTCATTATATGCTACTCCACTTTTATTTTTTTAATAGAGTTCCCAAGAGTTGCACATGTACGTAAATGAATTGTTAAAAGTAGGCAAGCAACTGTATACAAGGACTAATTAGTTATCCTTTGTCTACTGAACCTTGTATTTATGTTATTAATTCATGTTTATTTGGTGTATTCAGCATTCAAAAAGGAGGGAGTTGTCTGCTCAACATACCAAACAACTACCAGAAGAGGCGAGGAACAAAATTCAACAAAAAGCAGAATCTGTGGCAAAACAGGAAAAGGGGGGCGGTTCTGCATTTTTACAGAGTCAGAAGTCAAATGATGCACTGATAGAAGCTGACAAGACTTTACATAAACAAAAAGCTGGAGGCATTGGGACTACCAAACATCATATTTCTACGTCAGATACATGTTTTATTGATGGTGCTAAGAATCGTAATGTCTCTCTGACAGAAAATGGAGTCAAGGATACTACAGTTTCCTTCAGGTCCACTCCAGCATCAGACACTGCAGGTGTTGACAGTGATCCTTTGATTCATAATGTCATGCCTTCAGCCAAGAAATCCAACATTAACATGATGGAACACATTGCCCAGAAAAGTGCAACACAGTCTTGTGATACGATTGTTCCAAAGCTTTTGCTAACCGAGAATAGGCAAAGGCAAGGTCACTCACGAGACAGGATTTTAAGGGAGAGGTCAAACATTACTGATAATACAGAATATATTACAAAGGTTGCTGGTATGGGCACACAAAGCTCTGTTAAGGACCTTGCATCTAAGATTTGTGGACATGGATGGGAAGAGCACTCTTCAGTTGACTCTTTGCCAGTTGTTATGTCAAATCAAGATCGGTCATTTCCTGAGAACAGCTCTCTGCAGGTGCATGTAAGAACTTCTGATGGTATGCTAAACTTTCCTGATTGTGAAATTCAGGTACGTTATTGTCACAAGTAATTTTCTACAGTTGCCAAGTAAATAAGTCCTTGACCAAGAATATTTTCTGTAACATTGTCAACGTCATTGAACTATTTTTTTTAATATGTGACCAGCTTATGTTGGAATGCCATAGTTAATACTCAACTGTGGAACATAAGAGATATTTCTTTTTCTTCCGGGAATGGCTTTTACTCTACAAATTCGTCTATATCCATGTTGAGATACATCAATATCTTAACATAATAGATATTTACACTGGAATGCGATAGTTACTTAGTTAGTACTCAAATATAGAACATAAGAGATATTTCGTTTTCTACAAATCCATCTATATCCATGTTAAGATACATGAATATCTTTAGAAATGCGCACCATTTTCATATATTGTGTGACAGTAACATACATTCTATGTAGGCGCATCATTTTCACGGTATCTTACTTCACTTCTATTACCTTCACGTTTTTTAATAGAATAAGTATCCAAGAGACCAAGACGCATTGTTAAAAGTAGGCAAGTAACTATGTAAAAAAAGGGCTAATTAGGTGCCTCATACGCACCAAACCTTGTATCTGTTGTTATTAACTCATGTTTATTTGGCGAATTTAGCATTCAAAAAGCAGGGAGGTGTCTGCTCAACTACAGGAAGAGAGGGGAAAAATTGAACAAAAGGTAAAGTCTATAGCAAAACTGCAAGAGGTAAATAGCCGTTCATTTGTGCAGAGTCGGAAGTCAAATGATTCACCAATAGAAGCCGACAAGAGTCTTTCTAAACAAAAAACCAGCGGCAGTGGCACTACTGAACATGATACTTCAACAGATACATGTCGTATTGACTATGCTGAGAATCGTAATGTGCCCCTGACAGAACATGGAGTCAAGAATACTACAGTTTCCATCAGCTACACCCCAGCAGCTTCAGGTGTTACCAAAGGTCCTGTTATTCATAATGGCATGGCTTCAGCCAAGAAAACTGGCCTAAATATGATGCAACACATTGCCCAGAAAAGTGCAGCAGATTCTAATGACACCATTGTTCCGAAGCTTTTGCCGATGGAGAATAGGCCAAGGCGAGTTCATTCACAGGAGAGAATCTTAAGGGAGAGGTCAAACATTGCTGAAAATACTAAATATACCACAAATCATGCTGGGACTCTGATGGACACACGAAGCTCTGAAGATAAACGTCATGTGGGCCTCTCAACCGAAAATGAGAACAGGAGACCTGTGCCACCACATGCGTTTTGTACTGAGAATACAGAAGCCTTAGGTGTGCAAAAATCCCATACTACAGGCGTTGTTATCAGCAGTTCTATAATCCCTGCACAGGTTGCAACTGTTAGAGGTTTTACTGTGGGAAGTATATTGCTTGGAGATGCTTCGCTTGCATCTGTGAACCATGAGAAGACAGTGGCCAAGGAAGTACATGATACAGTTAATGGCTCTGCAAGTCCTCAGCAGAAAATGCAGTCAGAAAAAGATCAGCATGGTGTACAGCATGCAAAGCTTCACCACAGGAACGACAGTGTCATGCGCACCCCTGTTGAAGAGCCAAGCAAGCAAAAGCAGTCTGAGGTTGGCGGGCTGAACTGCACGGCAATACATGCACCGACAAAAAGGAGTGAAATGGAGAAGCTTGCATGCGAAGAGCAGCTGCAGAATCTTGGGCCAATCCCAGTGGCAGAGAACCACACAACGCCTTACAATGAAACATCAACATCCAGATTGGAAACTGATAGTTGTGATAAAGAAGCACTTGGTACTTCCACTGCCACAAAAGCTGAGGCTCAAACCGAAGCTGGGATTCGTAATGATCGTCTTCCAGAAAAAAAGAACCGCAAGAATAAGAAAGCTAGCAGGCATGGTGGTAGGAGCAGCACTCCTGGGTACCAAGTAAGCTCGAATGGCTCAGCTTCGTTTGTACCAAAGCTCAGGGCAGAGGCAGCAAACTCTCTTTTGTTAAATGTGATGCAGGAGTTATCTGTTAAGGCACAACAAGCTGAGTCCAAGACCCATGTTGGCACTGAGTACTTTGCACAGCCAACTCGAACTGTTCTCTTGCCTGATGACACTTGGAAAATGCATCTTGAGGGCCAAGGAAATCCACAGAATAACTATGCCAGCTACATTGGCACGAGGCCACCTGTGCCAACGGCTCCTTTGTTGCCCCAGCCCATCTTCCGTCCTCAGGTCAATGCACTCGTTAATGGGGTACCAGGATGGACGTGGGACCTCGACGAAGGCATACTGATGTCGGACATGGAAAACCTCTCGGGTGTGGGCATTGCAACTGTGAACAGAAGCAGTGGCAAACTGAATCAGAACGTTTTCAGCAGTGGTGCAGTGGATCTGCACGGCAGAGAAATGGCAGGAGACATGACGTACCAAGCTGCTATCCCTGCGATCCAGTATAACACAGCTCTGGAACATCAGCAACTCAGTCCGGCATGGAATCTCATTGCCCAACAAAACGGGATGCACCATGGAGGCAGTGGCACCGGTGTGTATTGGCCAATGATGGAACGTGATGCTGGGATGCAGACTCACGTGACAAACTACACAGCCGGGCCAGTTGCATCTTCTGATGTCGCGTATGTTTGGAGTCAGGGACATCCGGGCTCAAACCTGATGGTGCCACACTAGGAGTAGATGCACTATGCTTGATGATGTGAATGATTTTTTTTTCATGTTGCTTTTGGATAACTGGCCGTATCTGTACTAACGTGAACTCATCATTTTTCCTATGTTCGGTCCTGTAATGGTATCTCGCTGCTCCAGTAGTGACTTTGTATGGAATGTTTAGCACTTTCTGTCTCTTGAATTCGTGTACCTGTGACGATTGAGGCAATGCCTGATAACTGAATCTTTCAGAGCCATGTGTTTGCGTTGTTCATGCTTGATTATGAAACTGAAACGTGCGTCGTGAATGAAACTGAATCTAATTAGTTTGATGGAATTCACTCGTTGTCAGTATATATGGCGGGGCAATGCTTGTCCGTGGTGAAACGAAATTAGACTGCTGACGACAGTTAGTTGAATTGAATAATTATAATGGGCTTAGCAAACTACGGTGTAAACTGAAATTAACTGTTGTAGTTGCTGAATTGAACCAAGGAGTGAGATGGTATCAGCAGGAGCAGGCAGATTTCTTCGCACAATGTAAATTGTTGATGAAATGAGAAAAAGAAGCACCGATGAACACACTTCTTCATCAGTCTCGCCCTTTTTCGACGGTCAACGGGAACACACTTGTTCAACAGCTCAAAAAATGGCGACGGTCAGCCGTACATGTTCCGCGGGCAGGACTACGCCTTCAAGTCCCACGACGGCGCCATGCAACTGCCGCGGGCCGGGGAAGACACGACGGCGCCATGAACACACCTTGCTCACTTCGCGGCACAGTTGAACAGGGGCCAGGGTGCGATTCGTAAATACTTTGACGCAAATCGGGGGGCCATGTGTAAATATTTGGATCGCGATTTACATAAAACCCTCTAATTTGGATCGCAACTATTAATCACGATTCAAATCAAAAAATTATTTATAAATATTTAGATCGCGGCTATTAATCGCCATCGGGAGCGATTTGTAAATTGAGAGGGTGCCTTCTCCAAATGTTCGAGCGCAGTCACCGCGGGCAACCGCCGGCGACACCCCGCCGCCGTAGGTGATCTCCTCCGCTCTCGCCTCCTTCCTCCCCCACGCGCAACATCGGCGGGCCTTCCTGCGCTTACCAATCTCCCACCAAGAGATTCTCCCGCGGCTGCGCGTGACCTCAAGCGCACGACCACGGCTCCGCTCGCTCACCGCCGGCGAATCCCACCTCCACAGAGTCCATTCATACACTGATTCTTTAGCATCCCGCCATCCCGGAAGGATATCTCATCTGTTTTCATCTCTTCCCTAGTCTCTTCTTCGCTTGTGTGCTGGATCCTCGCCCGCGGGTGCCAGTCTGCCCCCACCGGATGGGGAGAAGACGAAGATGTTTCCTTGATCGGGCAAATTCCATCCTTTAGTATCACATTCCCTTTCAGTTTGTTATCATCAGCAAAGTGTCACAATTGTCAGAATATCATCAGGACAGGTTAGTGAATTTGGTGATGCTGCAAAGCTTGTCACATCAGCTGAAAATCATGCACAAGGAGGTAGAAATGCTTTTCCAGAACATCAGCTGAATTTGGCTATCTAGTATTTCTGGATATGAATTGAAAGACACTCTAAATTAAGTTTACTCTAAAGTATACCGTATTAACCAAGAAAATTTCTCAATTCCATGATGCAAGAAACAGCTTTACAGGACTGTAGAGGATATGACGCATTTTTTTTGGCTATAAATATTACTTGCAGGTTTGTCCCGCGTGCGCAAGTTAGAGGAAAATGACACGAGAGAAGAATTTATTTTTTTTCTGTACTTCGTCATCTTTGTAGATTTCTGTAGACGGGTGACACCTACCCCAGCCGCTGCAATCGAGTGCCGGGATGAGTGACGGTAGAATTGAAGGAGCGTACGTAGAAATGCTATAACCTCGAGCATACGTAGAAATGCTATAACCTCGAGCATACGTAGAAATGCTATAAGAGGATCACAGGATGCAATTCCGAGGGGCGTAGCCTAACCTCGAGCATAACAGTACATTCTCAACTTAAATTGGTTACATTATTTTTTAGGCAAAATGGATATACAAAGTGAATTTTGTAGTTGGTAGAAATTCAGTAATCTATACCTTTATCTGGATGTAAGATTGCACAACATTTTTCGTGTGGATTGAGCTTGTAGTTTCGAAGTGCATAATTTTTCAAGTTATTTTTAATGTTTAATTTAATTGGAACTATAAACCTTTGTGTTTGGATCTGTCAGTACTCTTCCTAAATGGGCCCACATTCGTCCAAATAATATAAGAGCATATATCCTGAGCACATTGTTTTTCAGGCAAAATGTATACGCGAACTGAATTTTTTGGTTGGTAGAAATATGGTAATCTATACTGTTATCTGGACATGAGAAAATATATTGTTCACGCAGTTTTATTTTCTTATGTGCAAAAAAAAAAAAAAAATCTCGCTGCCTCGTTTGATGCGGAATAGCAGAAGGAAGAAGGGGCATGGGCTCCACGGTGCGGCATCGAATTCAGCCAGAATTGTCGTGGCGAGGCACTTGACCCGCGCCGAAGTCTGCTAAGCAAACAAAAACTGGCCTTAGCATGTGTGGCACACCTAACTTGTGGTGTGGCGAGTTGCGGCATTCATCCAAAATGGCTCTACCGTGGTCCAAATAAAAAGGAGCATTTACCCCTGAGCATTTACACCACATTATTTCCATCGCTATTTATACGGACCAATATTTGCATTCGTTATGTTGTATATACAAGAAAAAAAGTAATTGTATGCTAGTGGCTGACCACTAGTGATGTTGTAACACCATAGTTAAATGCATTTATTATTTTTAACATTAGACGGCATACACGATACCAACTGTATTTCTCATCATGTCAAAAAAGATTGTATTTATGGTCGTTTCCTTCGGTCCACTAAGTAGTAGGTTTAATGCACGATCAACCAAGCTACCAATTATTTGTGTATGTTTCGTGCCCAGTCTTAGTTTTAAAACTAAGACTGCAACTTATTTTTTTGGACGAACTAGAATACTACGACTTGTGTTGCAGTAATAGAGAATGAACAATAATGGAACTACATAGACATAGAGATTGGTGGGGCCTCAAAAATACTATATCAGGGCTTTGTGCCAGAGTGATGTCCCGATATATATATATCTTAGAAAGTAATATCGATCCTGACCAGCTTGCTAGCTACAAGACGTGTGCATACATTCTTAAAAGTCGACCGATACTTTACCAATACAAAAATTGTGTTGACTTCACAAATTCGATATGTTCACCTTACGAGTTGCACAAAAAAAGGGAAATGAAAAATATATACTGGTGCTTCCATCCTGTCGGTGACAACGAGCAGGAAATTGAATTAAGTATGACGAAGAGTCACAAAGTTGCCTATCCGATGTGAAACAATTGAAGTATATTCAAAACTGGGCTGCGCGTTTACCACGAATGGGTCAGGCTTATTCTGGCAGTTCTAGGATGTTCTGTGCATTTTTATGTTTTGGATTTTTTTTTCTATACATCCAGCTACTTCCTTCCAGCTGTAGTTGTTGATGACTCCATACATACATAGCTATTGACAGTAGTACATTAAAAGGACAGCCGTTATAACAAACTGAAGGGACCCTGATTGACATGCGTGAATTCGGAGTGACAACAGTTGGGACCCACATTCCTTTTTTTACCTAATCTTATGTGTGACATATTATATAGTTTACATTTTACTAATTAAGGCCTGTTTTGGATCTCTACTTAATTAAAAATTGGTTCTTGGTATGTGGGTTGTTTGGATCATGGTTTCAAAAATATGTGACTCAGTTTTTGACAAATCTACCAATAGCTAGATTATGATTTTTTTTAAAAAAAACTATCTAATATCTAGAAACTGGTCAAGGAACTGATCCGTTTTCCGGTTCTTTAATTAAATACCTGATGGATGCAAGTAGGCCCTAATTTACATCAGCATAATTAGATAGTATGAAACAAGGAAGCTATATTATGATCTTTTCCATTGTCTTTACACAAAAGATAAGTGAATAGAGTTAATGCCTTTCGTATTTAAATGAGTACCTTGCCACCAATATGTGGATTTGTCAAAAATTCCACAATTCAAGATGACTTAAAAGTACTTTCAAAATAAGATCCAGATTTCTTAGAAAATACCTCAATCTGAATCACAAAATCTATTCGTGCACCTATATCATTCGCCAACTTTGGCACAACAACAAAAACTACCTACTGTACTAACTAGGACCGTGCTTGAAGCGGGATCCATTCGTCGACGTAGTTGTGCACACGCGTGTCCTTGCCTGTCAATCTGTCATGCCTGCACAGCTGCACGGCATCCCGCACTCCCACGTCGGTACCCGCACATGCCATGGCCCCGGCTGTGTTTTGCTATTCACATTCACGGCATCGACAACTTCATTCAGGAAGGCATCTGCGACGTCTGGCAAGGCCGCATCCGTCATCACCACCTTCACCACATTGATTTTTTTATTCTACATCATTCTGTTTTCGCTGACCCTACCTTTGATGGGTCACCATTGCTAGTGACATCCTCGCTGTTCTCTACCTCCACATATTTGTCTCCTGTCTTTGCCTCCTTGTCGTCGTTGTCCATTCTCTGCCTCCTCGTTGCCAGACTGATTTGCCTCCACCAAACGCAGCCAACCGCATTAGCTGAGGTGTCAAAGCTTCTGTTAGGGGAGAACTCAAAGAGTGCCTCTTGCCTATAGTTTAGGGATAAGGCCACCTTTGACTATGCTTTCATGCTCTGCTATGGCATGGAGTCTGACAACATGTCGATATGTGGCAGATCAAAGATAGGCTGTCTGGCAGAGGCTATGGGGGATGGATTAGGATTTTCGTGAACCGGATATGCCAATATGATGGTGATCCGGGTTTCTCATCAGAAGAAATGACGATGAAAACATTAATGTGGGTGCTACTTACCATGGTCAGGAGACAAGGCACCATCACATTTCTAACGGAACAATACAAGAGCCATGCAAGAGATGGTGCATAGATGCCAATGGCAGTATCTCGATCCACAAGGGTCTGTATTCTGTAATACCAACCGAGGGAGCTAGATTGAGGCTTTTTCCCGCAATTTTTTTTTTTGGTTTTTAGTTGTCTTCCAAAGTTCATGGCTAGAACCGTATGTGAAAAGCGTGCCTCATATTAGCCCTCGTGTATGGTGTTTCATTTCCACCTTTCCGCCATTTCACCTCCCAATTAATTGGCATGGTTGGTAGCTAGAACCCAGTTCTTTTATTACGTAAATGTAAGAGACACATATTGTGTATGATGGATGGATGTATTGCATTAAGCCTCTCGATCGGTATATATGAGTACAAGGCTTGATGACAAGACACCTCCTCGGATAGTCGGATCTATATAACACTCTATGATATGTAATATTTAGCCTAACAAATATACTCTAGCGGGTAAAGGTAGTTATCAGATGTAGCTGCGAAGTGATTACTCTGTTTTGTGCTACACAAAGGAGTTGGTTGTCACATAGATCTAAATGCTTTATTCCTTCTATATTTCCACCATTTTGCCTCTTCGTGATTTTTTTTAGATAATGGGAAAAAGAGTACTCGGCCTTGATCTCATGAGAGGCCACGGCCGTCCATTACACAAATTGCAGCACCTCCGTCTGCCATTACATGAATCAAGCAAAATACAACTAGACGACATAACCAACAAAGTTTGATGAAGAAATTTATTGATAACCAATTCTATTGCTAAACCTCCATCCATGGTTGGCGAAGATCTGCATAACCATCACCTCAAGAGCTAGGCATGCCTTCTTCATCGTCTCCTTGTTTTCATCATGCCGTTGCAACTAAGCCCAAAACCTGAGCCAATGGGTGCCCCGGTACAGTACCTGCATATAAGTTTTAATTGAAGATTTGTCAAAAACCATATCATTCCTACTAAGCCACATAGCCCAACATAAAGCCGAAGCTCCCACTAACAGTTGCCTTTTCAGAGTTTTACCAACCCCCCTTAGCCAATTACCAAATAAATGAGTAATACTCCTAGGTGGTTGTAAATTAAAAGCAAACTGTACAGCTCGCCATAGAAATTTTGCGAAATGACACTCAATAAAAAGATGTTGAATCGTTTCATCACAAGAACAAAAACAGCACCGCCTACTACCATTCCAATTCCTGCACGCTAGATTGTCCTTAGTGAGCACGACTCCCTTTTTTAAATACCACATGAAAATCTTGATTTTTAGCGGTATTTTAAGCTTCCAAAGATGTTTGTCAAACTGAACATTTCTGTTGCTTATTAGAGCATCATACATTGAGGCAACAGTGAAGATACCAGATTGGTTAATATTTCATCTAAAAATATCACTACTGTTGTTAAGCTGTACATGACTAATACGAGCAACAAGATGATGCCAGAGGTTTAAATTATTTCCAATCTGAGTTCTTCTAAAAGACACATTTAGAGGGACTCTATCAAAAACAGAAGCTACTGTTGCGTGTTTCTTCCGTACAATATTGAAGAGGGACAGATATTGTTCGCTAAGTGTAAAATTTCCTAACCATTTGTCCTCCCAAAACCTTATTTGGTTGCCATCATTCAGATGAAAAGATCCCAGGTTTAGGAACTTGGACTTAACCTTCATAAGACCGGCCCAAAAATGTGAATCGCCAGCCTTCTTTTCCACTCGCGAAATTGTTTGGTTCTTTAAATATTTATTCCTAAGAATAGTCTGCCAAATGCCCTCTTCATTGATCAGTTTAAAAATCCATTTGCTTAACAAACATTGGTTTTGTACGTCTAGGTTTTTTATTCCTAAGCCTCCAATCTCTTTTGGTTGGCAAAGAATACTCCATTTGGCCAATCTATACTTCTTTTTATGTTCATCAGATTGCCAAAAGAAGCGCGACCTAAAGTAATTCAATTTTTCAAGTACCCCTTTTGGTACTTCAAAAAAAGATAACATAAACAAAGCGAAGCTTGTTAAGACAGAATTAATTAGAACCAAACGACCTCCCACTGACATGTGTTTCCCTTTCCAACTACTTAGTTTTTTTCTCAAATTTCCCTTCAATCATCCGCCAATCTGCATTGCTTAATTTCCGAAAATGCATTGGAATGCCAAGATATCTAAAAGGATAATTCCCAGATTTACACCCAAACAATTCGGCATATTGTGTTCCATCTGTTTAGCCTCCCCAAAACAAAATATTTCACTTTTGTGAAAATTAATCTTAAGGCCCGACAACTGCTCAAAAGCACACAAAAGCAACTTCAAGTTTGTTGCTTTTCCTATGTCATGATCCATAAATAAAATGGTATCATCGGCATATTGCAAAATGGATAAACCTCCATCTACAAGGTGCGGTATCAGGCCAGTTATCTGACCCTCATTTTTAGCTCTGTTTATTAGGATAGCTAGCATGTCGACAACAATATTAAATAAAATTGGTGATAACGGATCCCCTTGTCTAAGGCCTTTCCGTGTTTGAAAATTTTATCCTACTTGATCATTTATTTTAATACCCACATGACCACCTTGAACAAAGTTTTCAATCCATTTACACCACTCCTGTGAGAATCCCTTCATCCTAAAAGTTTGCTAGACAAAACTCCATTTGACTTTATTATAAGCCTTCTCAAAGTCTATTTTAAATATTACCCCATCTTGTTTCTTCCTGTGTAGCTCATGAATAGTTTCATATAACACCACCACCCCTTCCATGATGTTTCTCCCTGGTAGGAAAGCAGTTTGTGTAGGACTAATTACTTTTTGAGCTACCGTCGAAATTCTATTTGTAGCAACCTTTGTGAAGATTTTGAAACTAACATTCAACAAGCAGATGGGTCTGTATTGTTGAATTTTGATTGCCTCCTTACATTTAGGAAGCAAAATAATTGTTCCAAAATTAAGGCTATACAGAGGTAGATTCCCTTTGTGGAATTCTGAGAATAAGGCTAATAAATCACCCTTGATCGTGTCCCAGAAGGCCTGATAGAATTCCGCTGGGAAACCATCAGGCCCTGGAGCCTTATTATGTTCCATCTGAAAAATTGCCTCCCTCACTTCACTTTCAGTAAACTCCGATGCTAGAATTTCATTATCATGAGCAGAAACTTGTGGAATGTCGTCTCTATGAGTCTCATCGAGATTAAAATTATTAATCTCAGGAGGACCAAAGAGACCTTTGTAATAACTCGTAATGTATTTTTTCATCTGTTCATCACCTATTAATCTCAGGAGGACCAAAGAGACCTTTGTAATAACTCGTAATGTATTTTTTCATCTGTTCATCACCACTAATTATACGATCCCCGTCCTGCAGCTGAAAGATTCTAGTTTTACGGTGTTTCCCATTTGCTACAAGTTGAAAGTATTTCGTACCACTTTATTTCCTCTTCTCTAAGCATTTCGGCTAATCTATTCTTTAAACAGCCTTTCAAATCTACCTCCTGATGAGATAGGAGAGTAGTTTCTGCTTTCTTGTCAAAATGAAACATTTCGCTTGTTTTCTTTCTTATATGCACCACTTGTATTTTTAGCCCAGCCCCTCAAGTATTGGCGAACTTTTCTAATTTTGTTCTGCCATACTTCCATTGGAGTCGAGCCATTTGTTTCATTTTGCCATATTTCTTTTACCATCTCCATGAAACCATCACGAAGCAACCAACCCAACTCAAACTTGAATTGGTGTTGGTTATAGCTCGAAGATGAGTTTCCAGTATTGAGAAGTAAAGGCGTATGGTCAGAAATATCACGAGTGAGTGCAATGACAGTCGAAAGTGGGAACTTTTGCTCCCACTCCGTCGTCATTAAAATTCTATCAAGTTTCTCATATGTTGGTGTCTGTAAAGAATTCACGCAAGTGTAGCGCCTACCCGACATCTCTAGTTCGCGTAAGTTTAGACCATCAATTATAGCAGTAAACAAAAAAGGCCAACGATGATCAAAGTTACTATTATTTTTATCTAACGGGCTCCTCATAATATTGAAATCGCCCCCAATTAAAAGAGGAAGTCGTTCGTGGCTACACATATGCCTCTTCGTGATAGCAACCAATTTTTTTATGATTTCCAGGTGGGCTTCATCATGACACTCTTAGGTGTACTGTTGTAGTGGTATGCACTACCCATTGCAACTTGGACGTATCAAATTTTGGAGGTAATTAAATTAGGAAACTCCTTAGCTGACACTACGGAAGTAATATTTAAGGAGACGAAGTGACGACTGTCATAATCAAACATTTTAGTTTTTCAACACCTCTGCCCACCACTTGTGCGGCGCGCCTATATATACCCTAGGCATGCCGCTGGGTCGGATTAGAAAGCTAGCTGCTACTGCACACATAATCTTTCCAGCATGAAATACCCAGCAGTAGCCATGCCACAAGCGCTGTGGATTCAGCTGCTTTCTCTCGCCCTAGTAGTAGTAGTTTCCCATCTGGTAGTTGCCGCCGCTTCTGAATCGTTGCCACCAATTTCAAAGCCGGGCTGCCCTGATAGGTGCGGCAACGTATCGATTCCCTACCCATTCGGCATCGGCGACGCCTGTGCCATGCCTAGCTTGGGCAATGGCTTCAACATAACCTGCAACCAGAGCTTTAACCCTCCGAGACCATACTCATCAGTCAACCAGCAGGAGATCATCAATATCACAGTGGAGACAGGCGAGATGCGGGTCGTCAGCCCCGTGTCGTACGTCTGCTACAACGACATCGACACCATTTCCGACAGAGCCAACCTGTCGCTCCATCTCGACAGCCCGTTTCTTATGTCGAAGCGGCGCAACAAGTTTACGGCCGTCGGTTGCAGAGCGCTGGCTTTTGTTGGACGTGATAAGCAGGACCTGAGCAGCGGCAGCTACATTACTGGCTGCTTCTCCGTTTGCGAGAGCTTGGAGGATATGGATCCAGATGGGGAGGACTGCGCGGGGCGTGGCTGCTGCCAGATGGGCCTCCCGACCAACCTTAGCACGGCAAGTGTCATCTGGTCCGACGACTCCGACCCCTCCAATGATGCGTGGAATTTCAGCCCCTGCAATTACGCCTTCGTGGCCGACAAAGACTGGTACGTAATTTACACAGTCCGTATTTTCATTCATATAACACTTCTGTTATTACTGACACTAGCCTATCAGCCCGTGCATAGCACATGCACGGGCTAGCAATATTTTGCAAAATCATTAAATAGAAATTTTGAAAATTTCGGCAACTTTTGTTTTCAATCTGAAAAACACAACTAAATAGGAATTGCTTCTTCTTTGTAGTCATCATCCTCGTCTCTTTTCTACCTTATGACCCCTTTTCTCTCACAGCTTGTTTTTAAATGCTACCACCTTCAATCTTTGTTCCTTTGATCTAAAAAACGTCAACAAAAGAAGATTGGAGATAGAAATTAAGTAATAAACTTGGACGTTGAAGGCTTTTCATCTACTCCTTTTTAGCAATCATCTATGCGTCCGTCCACACTTCTAGTTTTTAGTGACTAAATTAAACACTTCAGAAGCTATTAATAATCACATTTGTACTCAAGCCAGTACTCTAGCCTAAGTCTATATTCTGCATCCCGTCCCGTCCCATGTAATGTTTTGCGTCCCAGACATGGTCATACATCAGCAACAACATCTGCAAATGCAGCATTGGTATTTGGTAGCATGTGCGTTCGTGTTGTTTGCATATGAAACATGGTCATGCATCCATGTACATGTCTACTCGTTTTACATGGGGCACTAATTATTTGTCTAGCAAGAATTGAACACATCACGTGTTTGTGAGTCACGTGGTGCAAAATGATTCAGTGGTACGTGAAATATTAGCACTCGTATAGGGTCCGGCGGCCATGCATGCAAGCAGAGTTCTAATCTTCTGATGGAAAAAGGTGACGGCTAGATATCAAAGACATGATTATAGCCCCGAAGTCACTACAGCTTTTGCTCTATTCTAATGGAGGCCTAACTTGTTCAACTTACCCGGCTACCCCTTTAGTATTGTTATGATTTTAAAGGGTTAACTAAAAATACAAATGGATACCTTCAACTGTGATGCCCTTTTAACTCTTTTTTTTTTGTGATGACAAAGCTACAGATATATTATTGTCATGAAATGCAGCAAGCAGGGGTGACTAACATAATAAATCACTTGAACTGCGGCAATTGTCGCCTTTAATTTCCATGTTTTTCATCTGGTATATCAGATACAAAAGGGAAATCACAATAGAACCACTATTCTTTTTTTTGGTAGAACAACATAATAATTTTAAACTAGAATCAGTAGAATCCCCACAACATTAAGTTCCTTTGATTATCTGAATTGAGGTACTGTTGGCAGAAATTATATATAGGTGAAATTGTACCTTAGACCTTAGTAAGCTAGTATGTCTTCCTTCTTCAGCAAAAAAAGTTCTCCAGTCCCCGTCCAATGGCAATGTACTGGTTCAAAAGGTTTAGATCCTATACAACGTAGAAGAAAAAAAATCCTGAAAAAAAATCATCAAATATATATAAGGCCTAAATGATTATTTGATAGTTGCATATAAAGCTTAAAAGCTTGATGATCCATTAGCTGATAAACAACATAGTATGCTATTCGATCCTTCAAGTCTCACACCTATATGCATCCCTGCGCGACTTCACTTAAGCCAGGTTCACTTTCGTCGCTAGCAACATCCAACAGGAAAGCCACGGAAGCTCTGGTTGATGCGCCCACGATGCCGCGGTGTGTGAACCTCGTCAAGAGTCGCCATGTCTTGGAATATTAGACCGGTGCCGAGCAGTTCGTCATGCTGCTATACGATCAAACTCCATGGGCGCAGGCTTCGAATTCACAGATCATGAAGACGGAGGACCAGGTCGCATCACCGCAGGCATTCAATCTAAAGATGCCGAAGCGACTTTTCATGAGGAGCTCGAGCCATCCATGATCCATCCAACCTAAAGTCCTGCAGTCCTGATACATGCGACAGCTTCAGGAAAATCAACCCTTCCTTCCTCGGCGAGTCCTGCCAACGCCGCTGTCGTCTCTGTCCCTTCGTGCTTGTAGTTGTTATACTTCAGTCGCCGCCGCCCGGTATTCTCCGACTGCCGCCGCCTCGCGTGACGGTTCCATCCAATGAATGTATCAAGAGCACACACGATCGATAGGATTCCATCCAATGAATGTATCCAGAGTGCACACGATTTCTTATTGTCGATGAAGTCTTGAAGATCCAACGACTACAGTTGGTAAGTATCTAAAACGACGGCTAGATGTTTTGCTTTTTTGTGAGAATTTCTTAGATTTTCGTTCGATTAACGTGAAGGCCTCGAAAGAAGCCTCTAATTAGTAAATATAAGATGCTTTCCATTTGTATTAGTTCTATAGCAAACCACATTATATATAATCGACCCAAGTCATACTAATCGCTATTTAACATACATAACAGAACCGTGCGTGCATTTGTGTGAAAACGATTTAAATAATCATCTTGGTTCTATATATTTTGATTTTTCCACACATCGAGATTCAACTTTGACCAGCACAAAGTGGAACTGCACGGCTTTCTTGTAGAAACTTGAAAATAACAGGGAGTAATATCTTTTAACATGCTAAATAAATATCCTTAAACTTACGTTTCTGAAATGAGCTCGTAACTAGCTTGTTTTCTTGTACATATATATTAGGTACCATTTTCGTCAAGACGACCTTTCCGGAAACAAGAGCTTTATCAGTCGGAACGGTAAAACTGCCCCATTGGTGCTTGATTGGGCCATCAAAAGTAATGGGTCTTGCACAAGGCCGGAGGCGACTGGAGCGCAAGCTAGGTCTATGACTCCCGCCTGCGTCAGTGAAAATAGCCACTGTGTCAATGCCACACAAGGGGAGGGGTACCTATGCAACTGCTCCACTGGATACCAAGGCAATCCCTACGTCAAGGACGGGTGCATAGGTTAGCTTTTCACCTCACTTTTCTTCAACGGAAACATATCATCGCTCGAGCCCTAAATATATGCGGGGATTTGGGGGAAAAACAAGTGAAAAATCAATAGTGTCTTCGTCTTTCTTTTTTTATTATGATTTTCCTTTCCAATAATTGATCAGATTAATGTTGATTCCACATATAACTCTATTCCTCTTTTTCTATGCAGATATTAATGAGTGTGATCTTCGAAAGTCAAATCCTACCATTTATGAAGAGAAATATTATTGTGGCAAACATAGCAAATGCCATAACATACCTGGTGGTTACGAATGCAAATGCACAGGACTTTTCCCCCATGGAAATGGTACAAGCGTCGAGGGATGCCAACCCATAGTTCCAGGATACATACTAGCACTAGTGGGTGAGCATTCATCAACCGTCATATTTCTAGTTATACTCATAGTCATATAAATAATAAACGCCGGCTCCTAATGTATCTTTGCAGCAACATTGGTTGCCATCCTTCTTCTGGCGGTGCTACTATGGTTCGTACTCACGGAGCACAAGCGGAGACAGCGAAAAGGTTTCTTCGACAAAAACGGGGGTAAACTACTGAAGGGAGCGGGCATCCACATCTACACAGAGGATGAGATGAAGATGATCACAAAGCAGTACAGTGAGCCCATTGGAGGAGGCAATTTCGGTAAGGTCTTCAAGGGAATCATCGAAGCTGACCAGCGGGTTGCGGTTAAACGTGCCATTGTAGATGATAGCAGCAAAATCCGGGAAGGGGGCGAGTTTGTCGACGAGATCACCTTCCAGTTCCAGATGAAGCACCCCAACATGGTCCGCCTTATCGGCTGCTGCCTCGAGACTGATGTCCCCATGCTCGTCTTCGAGTTCATCCCCAACGGCAGCCTCGCCGATGTGCTCCACGGTGATGCCAGCACGCGACGCCAACTCTCTCTGCTGCAGCGCCTTGACATTGCCATCGGCTCAGCGGAAGCTCTCAGGTACATGCATTACTCACATGTTGGTGGCCACCACAAAATGATCCATGGGGATGTCAAGTCAGCCAACATCCTCCTCGATGATGACCTCAAGCCCAAGGTCTCAGACTTTGGGTCATCAAAGGTCATGTCGACGGCCAGCCGGTACGTTAGGTTCGTGGCTAGTGACATGAACTACGTCGACCCTGTGTACTACAAGACAGGGCGCTTCACGGAGAAGAGTGATGTCTACAGCTTCGGTGTTGTGCTATTGGAGATTATCACCCGGAAGCCAGCCAAGTACGACGGGAGCAACAGCCTTCCCATAGACTTCATCAAGACATGCAAGGTGGGGGGCAATGGAAGGAAGATGTACGACGAAGAAATATTGACTCATGACGCTGCAAACTCTAATGTTTACATGGAGTTCCTGGACAGGATCGCGGATCTCGCAATGCGATGTCTCAAGGAAGACGACGATGAGAGACCGACCATGGAAGAGGTTTTAGAGGAGCTTATGCGGGTGAAGTTAAGAGCTTCCGGATGAAACTCATGCATTCTATGAAGCACCATACGTAACAGAAGCAAGAATCCATGGTCATCAGTTTGAGCCAGCTATTTATTTTGCAGTGGGAGTCTTCAGATTTCATCCACCGTTTGCTTTCAAGTTAAGATTTGTTTCAGGGGAAAAATATGTTGGATATATGAGCTTTATATTTGTGAACTGCTAGGTCTTTATGTTTTATGTGGACAGGTGTCCAGCATGTTTTATTTTAACTGTATGAATTCCGCGCGTAATGCGTTTTTTGGCTCTTTGTAATTTTTGTTATTTCAGAAATTTAAAATTAAGTTGTTTGGATTTGTGAATATCTGAATATTCTTGCTCCCTCAAATGTAAGGTTATTACTTGGTGGGCACGTGGGCAAGTGTCCACAACGTTTTTAATGGATGTAGGGATGACGATGTTAAGGTAACAAAAGAAAGTCAAATGGTTCATACGTATGTAAATTAATTACTAATGACAAAGAAAATATCTATTCATGGAATATCTAAACAAATACTCCCTCCGTTTATTATTAGATGTCGTTTTGGAGTTGGACACGGGAATTAAGGAGAAGTGAAAAAGGTAAGTGCACTAAAACGAGGAGGAGAGAGATAGAGATAGAGGCGTAATGAAATGAGGGAATATTGTATCGGGAAGAAGGAAATGTACATTGGGAAGTGAGAATGATATGTAATTTGAGAAAAATGGGTAAAGCTAGAATGACATGTGTTGTTGAATGGATGGAGTAAGTTAGATCAGATCATGCATCAAATACAAAGCGAGGTGAATATATCTTCATAGAATGGGACCCAAAAAATATTACAAACGGCTACTAGAAAAACGTAGGAGGCCTTTGGTAAGGTCTACGAGGGGGCCATTAACGGCACCTAACAGGTCTAAGTTAAGAGCTCCCATGCGAAAGATGGAGCACCACCTCTGGAAGAGTTCAGGAATAAAACATTTTTCAGTTCTGGATCAGCCATGAGAATGTGGTCCGGCTCCTATTTGTTTTTCAAAAAAGGGAATATATTTCAATATTTCAGCCGCTGCATCGATGAATGCATGAAGCTGTTCGAATATTGCAGTATTAGAAAACAAAATACAAGTCCTAAAACAGGATCAACCATGACAAAGTTTGGCGCCACTATTAAACAAACTGAAGTTTATTACTAAAAAGCCAACCATAGCTAGCAAATATCACCATGAGAGTGGTTTCAAGCACACGGCAACCCCAGATAAATTGCAGGCGCTTCTCCTTCTTTTGCAAAAGTCCTCAAAATTGAATCCAGTGCGTTCCTCTGAAGATCACTTGCATAGGAGGAAAAGCTCGTGTAATGTTAAAAACCACATCATTTTACAAAGCCATATTGCCTAACATAGAGTGCATGCTCCTACCAACACTTTGTACTTAAGTTTCTTATCCACTCCAAATAACCAATCATCAAACATATGTTGTATACTCAATGGAGGTGAAATATTAAATGAAACGAGTAAATTTCTTGTTTGCCATCAGAAATTATACTCTTCTCTTATTTGCCATCGGATCTACTTTTCACATCTCTTATCTGCCACTGCAATCACTTTAACTCATAGAAAATTTTGATGACCAGGCCCAACGGCTTGTGCGGGCAACCACTCGGCCGGAGGTTGCATGTCGCTAGCCACTCACCCCGAGTTGCTGCCTGGAGACGGATGTTCCCATACTGGTCTCTGAGTACATCCCCATGCATGATGGTGCACCATGCACGCTCTCACAGATAAAAAACTATACCTTTTATTGTATTGTAACACCCCAATTTCAAACCAAATTCAAAGTTGAATAAAAATCACTCAAAATTTAAATTTTTGTCTACATCTTATCATTGCCATGATTTTTTTTCAAAATAAAATAAACTAAAGTAATTCAAACTTAGCCAGAATATGAAAATTTTGGAATATAAAACTTGTGCTCGAGTGTTTGCTCCATTTAAAATCCACTAAAAATTTGATCTTTTGAGTTTATAACAAATGAAATAATCATATGTCAAACCCTTTGCAAAACCCACCTCGTATTTAAAAACCTTTGATTTAAATTTGCACCAAATATCACCATTTGCATTCCTGGAGTTTTATTTTGATTTTTGGTGTTGGTGTCTTTCCTCTCTTTCTCTCAAATTTGAAATCCTTTTCAAATTTGAGCCAAATTCATTAAACCAGAAATGGAAAAGCCTTTCCATTTCGTAAACCTCTCTCGGGCCGATTCTCTCTTCCTCTCCCAAGCGGCCCAGCCCACTTTTCTTTTTCCTCCCTTCTTCTTCTGTCGCGGGCCTCCTTCTTCCTTCCCCAGGCCTCGGCCCAGCCTGGCCCATCCTTCCCTTTCTCCTTCCTCCAGCTCGGCCAAGCCGTCTGACGTTGCCGTCGACGAGCCGCCGTCCTGCTCCAGCTCGGTGTCGCGCCAGTGCACGTGGACGCCGCAACTCCGAGTCGCGACGAGCTTCGCATTCACACGAGTCGCCTCTTCGCTTGACTTCGCGCTGACCGGAATGGATAAGATCGCCGCCGACGTCGCACCGGATAAGACCGCCGCAATCCTTGACCGGCGAAGCCTTCGCCTCGAAGCCTCCCTCTCCTCCGCCTATTTAAGCGGCTTCTCTCACCCTCCGCGTCGTCTCTCTCTCTCTCTCTCTCTCTCTCTCGTGCCCCGGAAACCCTAACCCTAAGCTGCGCGCCGCCGTCACCATTGGAGCCAAGAGAAGCTCGACGCCGGACATCCTCCCGGCCTCCTTCCGCTCGTCTCGTGCGTGCGCCGGCTTCACCACATCGCCGCGCACCTCGCCCCCTAGCGCGAACGCGACGCGCTGCGCTCCTTTATCTCCCCGTCGAGCGCCACCGTCGCTCTTCGCGCCTCGCCATCGCCGACGCTTCTCCGCCTCCGCGCGTCGTTGGAAACCCTTCAGGTGAACTCGCCGTGCCTTCCTCTCTCTCCTCGAGCTTCCGCGGCGAGCTTTTTGTCGCCGGAGCGCCGTTCCGGCCAACTCCGGCGAGTCGCTGCCGCCTCCCGCGCCGCTCGGCCGCCGCCGGCCACCGCATCTTCTCCCCATCGCTCTCAGCCGTCCGATCTAGATCCCACGGCCCAGATTAGGTACCCCTTCGGGGTATGTAACCGGTCCACCATGGACCGGTACACCACGGCCCTTGCCCGGTCCACGACTCTCATGGACTTGGTCCAAGGATTTTCCAATAGAAAAATAATTCCTAAATTCCCAGAAAATCCTGGCTCCTGTATATTTTGCAGATAAGCCCCTTTAGTTTATTTTAATTATGTTTAGGTCCTATCTTTTTACAGAAAAGCCCTTATACTTTTCTGTAATTACCTTTAGCCCCTGTCTTTTTACATCAAGACCCCTAAACTTTTCCATATTTATGTATCAGTCCCCAGAACCTTTTGTAATTACATGTAAGCCCTCTGTAATTGCAAATAAGCCCTCACACCTTTAAACCTCATAACTTCACAACCGTAGCTCCGTTTTGAGCGATTCTTGCGCTCACCCGTTCGTACAAACGCGTAGAATCTTTTGGTACTACTTTTAAAACTCCACACCAGATCTACAAGCCATCTAATGCTCTAAGATCCCTTCTCGCTCGATAAATCCCTTCGCGATAAATCATTCATCGATTGCCCCGCATAGCACAACCATTCCTTCGCCTTTTAGCGATGAACCTAGACTATCTTGCCGTATCGTTCCACCTCAAAGCAATATCTTTTCATCATGACCTAGATTCAACTATAACCTAAGCTCAGCTATCGCTTAAACAAATCCAATCCCCTATTGCCATCGACTGCCACCCAACCTATTCGGTTTATCGATCTTGTTTATATGCGATCTTTCATTGGTTTTATTGGAGTTGTTGTTCGTTGCTCTTTTAATTGCAATTGCGCATCCGTACCATGCATGATCATATGCACATGTCACTGTCATATCAGCAACTCATACACGCTTATCAGAAACATATGCACTTTCATACAAATGTATATACGTCCACATGCACTCGCATATAGTGATCGCTAATGCATATCATGCATTTATTCATGTTTTGTTCATGCACCCATACATACAAAATAACATAGCAACCTTCCTTAAATAGATGTCATGTGGAGAACGTAAATCAGAAAGTAACTAATCCTAATAACTCATGCATATAAGTTCCTTGAACGCTTGCATACCTAACCTTGCATATAAGTGCATGCTTACATATTCTTGCAATTGCATAGTATAGGCTAGAGTTTTACTTTAATATAGCCTTGACTTCCTGCCTGTATCTCATGTCATAAGTAGGAGTAATTGTAAAATAACCTGATGCATTTGCTCATACACCCCTAAACAACACATGCATGTTCTTTAATAGAAATAATGTAGAAACTTACATATTAGATATGCACACAATCACCATCAATAAAGCATATGCATCTCATCGCTTTCACCATAAAATGTTTAACAAATGATCTTATGCATAAACCTGCACCCATGTTTTCTTTTAAGAAAAACTAGATAATTGATAATTTGTCTAGATGAATATGGCCTTTACAAGGCCAAGAACGTAACCAGTAAGGTATAACCTTTCATAAATAGAATATGATGCATCATGCATGATTCATGCCCCTTGTTCTTCATTTGGAGTTCTATCAGTTCTTTTTGGAGTTAATCGAATCTTAATTGGCTCTTCGATCTTTATTCCTTTTGCGGTAGTTTGTTTATACGGTATGTTTCTATGCGCTAGCTTACGTGAGATTCGAGGACGAACCAGAGGAATCCAAGCTTCAAGAAGATCCAGAAGGATCCAAGCTTCAAGGACGAGTCGGAAGATACGAGCTGAGAAGACGAACTCGAAGACAATGACATCAACAGAAGAACGTGAAGAACAGAAGTTGATTCAAGTTTAGGATAACGTCTTTCAGGCAAGCTCTACTTCTCCTTGATCATGATTGAACCTATTGTTTTCGCAATGCACCTACATGGCCTATTCTCGTACTGCATTACTTGTTATTTTACTGCTTGGGTAGCTATGGTCCTACTTGCTATCATATTGATGCCATTTACTTAGGCGTTGATATCTGTTTCCTTGTTTACCCTTGTTTACCTGTCACCTTGATAACCCTAGGATTGTTCCATCATTTCTATGATGGCACGTTCACCTTGCTACTAGATTGCTTAGGACCCCTCGCAATGTTTCTACATTGCCGCACCTTACTCACATACATCTTTTACAACTGTGTTAAATGAGTTTGGTGGTGTGCGTGATATTGGGGTTGGGGAGTAGCACAACGGTGTTAGGTGATGATGATGATGGGATGGGCTGGATTGCGGGCAAGGCCATTAGTAAGTGGTTGATGATGTATTGGATAAGTGTGATAGTCCCCTAGTGTGGGAGACATGGCGCTTGCCCGGCCACATAAGGACCGGTTCATTCAACCTTTAACAAGATGATTCTCGTACAACCACGGAACCTGGATGGGCAGGACTTATCCTACCTTCTTGGTGCTCTTGCAAGTTCCATCTGGAGGCCAGTAGAGGCAACGAAAGCTCAGGAAAAGACACGGGAGACGTACCCGTGGTCTGGCTTGCGGAACCCGTTATTGGTTACGGAATCCCGCTATCGGTTACGGGAATACCGCATATTCTGTTATTTGTTACAGGATCCTGTTATTCGTTACAGGAGCACGACGTACCTTGTGTATCGTGCCATTGACTTCTCAAGTCATAGTGACCTTTTATGTCACAAGCCCCTGAGTGTGATTTCGTGGTGGACTTGTGAGATTACTCGGAGAAGATGGACTAAACGTTATTTTACTCTCCGATCAAGAGTGCATAGCTCGTGGGAAAAGATGTACAACCTCTGCAGAGTGTAAAATTCATCCGGATGGACGTTGTCACGGCATATGACGCATCTATGTTGAGTTCGATATGATTAGCCACATTGATGATGTTTCCTTGAAGTGTGAGTGGGTTGTAGTCAACCCGTGTTTTGGAAGTGATGGCAATTGTGCCAGGGTCGGTACGACCATTGAGATCAGAAGGCCCAACTAAAACTTGGGAACTGGCGGGAACGTTTCATTCTCCCCCAGGGCCAACCAACTAAAATATTGTCAGACTATGATTTCCTTTCTCTGATCATTGGTCTATATTTCTGAACCCTGCATAAAGATTGCTTTTCGCAAATGAACCATTAAGCCTAATCCTTGCTAGAACTATATATGCATGTATTTATACCCTTGTGTAGTGTAGGGCTTGCTGAGTACCTTATGTACTCACGCGTTTGCGAATGTTGGTTTAGTAGGAGAAGACTTCGTAGAAGACGACGACATTTGGGTTTTCGGTTCTGCTTCTCAAGTTTGCTTGTGGCATTGGGCCAAGATCTTCCGCTATCTAAGGGTTCTATCCCAGGTATCTTACTTATTTACTAATCGAAGTATGCTTTTGATTATCATATCTGTGTTCTTGTGCGTATCAGCTACTGATCCAGGGACTGATACAGGATGCACAACAGATTCCAGAAATGGGGTCTGACAGAGTGGTATCAGAGCAATACTTGACCGTAGAACGAAAACCTAGGATTTGTCGCGTTCGAAAATGACTATTTTCAAAACTAATTACAAAACCTTCCATAGTACCTCTCCCTCATCTTTCAAAAACCTCTTGTCTCTCTCTCCCGAAGCAACCATCGAAGTTACTTCTCAAGCCGCCATGTCTGCACATGAAGTTTTTACCAAATGTACAACCCCGACTACATGGCAATAGAAATGGAGAAGAGATCGTACCAATTTACCGTAAACCGGACATAAGATTGCTGACTGCCTATTCTGCAAACAAGCAATGGTGCAAGAGAAAGTATATGGTACGAGGATATGGTCAGAATACATTAGAGGATCTTAAGAAGCCAAGGATCTCGTTGCCTGCTACACGTACCGCGGAAAAACAAGCCTTTCACCGATGAACTAACATGTTTCAGTCAACAAGCAACACAGGTCTGCCATCAGAGGTTTACCCAAAAGCAACCCTGAGCAACACCATCAAGAAGTTTGCTATGAAGGAAACATGGGATGATGTTATGAACCGCATTCCCACAGGAGTTGAACACAATGGCCATGCGTTACTGATGCTCAAATATCACCATGAAGCCAAGAAGCAACCCTAAGCAGGAGTGAAGAATGGTTTTCCTTTATTTGACTAAGTCATATGACCCTTTCGATTCTTTTTGGTCAACGGACTATTGGTCGAGTTCTGAGGACAATCAAAAATCGATAGTCACTCTACCCTCAAGCCCTAAACCTCGTTCGTAGCACGCATACACATGAGACCTTAACAAATAAATCATGTTGTTTGTGTGATTCGATGATTTTGTTGGCTTTTGCTCCTTATTTTCTTTGATTGTGTGCTTTTAAATCGAACTAAATAACATGATAACTATAACAACTGTTTAGTAAATAGAATTGCATCTTAACAACAGCTCAAGGCTTAAACCACTCCCTAACCTCTACCTAAATCTCTCCTGATGAAACCAGGATGCCGCCAAAGAAGCCCGTCCGAGTTCAACCCCACCAACAACAACAAGCAAGCAATAGAACACCCTCCGCAGACCATAGCAAAGAACTTGACGATGCTTATCTCAGGGAAGAAGAAGACCAAGAGATCGACAACAACAACCAAGATTCTAATGAGATGTCTCAAGCATCACCCCCGTTGGTCAACCTCACAGAAATAATGGCCAAGCAGACTCAACTCTTGGAATTAATTTCTCGAGAACAACAGAACAATCCTGGAATCATTTCTAAGATAACAGAATTTATGAAGCTCAGGTCACCTGTGTATGACAGTACAGAAGATGACCCATTGGCAGCTGATGACTGGCTCAGGAACATCAATAAGAAGCTTAATGTCGTCAATGCCAATGATCAAGAGAAAGTGATGTTAGCGACACATCAGCTTGTTGGTGTAGCTGCAGAATGGTGGGATAACTATCATGAAGCCGCAGCAGAACCTGACACCATCAGTTGGGATGAATTTCAGCAAGCTTTTCGTGAGTATCATATCCCTTCAGGAATCATGGACATGAAAGCAGATGAATTTCGTACCCTTAAGCAAGGATCTATGACAGTACATGAATACATCCGAAAGTTTATGAAATTGGCCCGTTACGCACCCGATGATGTCAACACAGATAAGAAGAAGCAGGATCGTTTCAGAAAAGGTCTTAACCATAACTTGAAAGTACAATTGGTCACACAAATCTACCCGAATTTCAACACATTAATGAATAAGACCATTCTACTGGAAGGAGCACTGATGGACCAAGAAAATGACAAAAGCCATGAGATCGAGTCATGTGAACCACAAGAGAAATATGAAGGACAGAAATATAAATCTTCCCAAAAGCAGGAACATTGGAAAAAGAAAAGAAAAAGAATGCGTGTAAGATCTTCTGGTTTTAAAAGACCCAATACCCATAGACAGGGTAGTAAGGGCAAACTACAGGGAAAGAAAGTACCACGAGCAAATCAGAAATGCTACCTGTGTCGGAATCATGGGCACTTTGCAGCAGATTGCCCTGACGTTGTCGGACAAGGAGACAACGAGTGACAACCTTGTTGAAGGGCAAGTCCATCGTACTCTGACTCTGGACATCGAGAGTTGGAGAACTTTAAGTAAGAGCGCCATAAGAGCCCTGTAATGTAGGTAACTTCTTATACTCGGTACTTTGGTATGTCAATGAAGTGTTATACCCAGAACTGTCAGGAATTGAGTTTTATGGGATTTGAAGATGACCATGAGATGCCACAGGATTCTACCTGGAAAGAATAAGCCACTGATCTAGTAGTAGAATCTGTGCTTGTCACCTTTGTACCCGGAAAATCCCGACTGTCTGTGGTGAGCCACCATGTAAGCAGTTTTATAAAAAAAAATGTTGAGATGATGTCTAATATCCATTCAATGACTGTGAAATACGTCAATACGTGGTTTGCAAAGGAAAACCCCCTAACCTTTCCTCTTGAGGTAAAGTACAAATATGTTAAGGCGGAATCTTCCGAGACAAATCTTTTAAGTGGGGTAGTCCACCCACGAACTTGGAATCGCTTACCTGATGGACTGGATATGCCTGCCAAGTTCTACAACCGAGAACACGATGAGATGGGACAATCGAGAGTCATGATATAGATGGTTTTGTTCATCGTTAAGTTCCCTAAAGAAAATCATGGCTGTTGCAGACTTCAAGCAACGCTAATGGAAAAGGGTTTTATCTCTAAAGTTGGATAAGAGTTTTGGTAAGCCCACCTGTGAGAATAATTGAAAGTAAAGGCAACTGGAAAGGCCGCTTATGGAATAATGAGAAAAGCCTAAATCTTTTGAATAAGATAAGTAGAGCAACGATGGGACGTTGTCCTTGGTACCCAAGTTAAATCCCTTTTAAGTGGGGTAGGACCCCGCACAACCTTGAAGAAAGGACCACTGCTGGTACTGAAGATCACAAAGGTTGAGAGAATCTGCTATCAAAGCTTACGCCATCAAGAACTCTCCGACAAAAGTTTGAAACGTTACCACCGTCAAGCGAGAGGACACAACAGAAGTTCAACACCATCCCGAGGATCGTTCGAATCTCGAGGACGAGATTCCTTTTAAGTGGGGTAGATCTGTAACACCCCAATTTCAAACCAAATTCAAAGTTGAATAAAAATCACTCAAAATTTAAATTTTTGTCTACATCTTATCATTGCCATGATTTTTTTTCAAAATAAAATAAACTAAAGTAATTCAAACTTAGCCAGAATATGAAAATTTTGGAATATAAAACTTGTGCTCGAGTGTTTGCTCCATTTAAAATCCACTAAAAATTTGATCTTTTGAGTTTATAACAAATGAAATAATCATATGTCAAACCCTTTGCAAAACCCACCTCGTATTTAAAAACCTTTGATTTAAATTTGCACCAAATATCACCATTTGCATTCCTGGAGTTTTATTTTGATTTTTGGTGTTGGTGTCTTTCCTCTCTTTCTCTCAAATTTGAAATCCTTTTCAAATTTGAGCCAAATTCATTAAACCAGAAATGGAAAAGCCTTTCCATTTCGTAAACCTCTCTCGGGCCGATTCTCTCTTCCTCTCCCAAGCGGCCCAGCCCACTTTTCTTTTTCCTCCCTTCTTCTTCTGTCGCGGGCCTCCTTCTTCCTTCCCCAGGCCTCGGCCCAGCCTGGCCCATCCTTCCCTTTCTCCTTTCTCCAGCTCGGCCAAGCCGTCTGACGTTGCCGTCGACGAGCCGCCGTCCTGCTCCAGCTCGGTGTCGCGCCAGTGCACGTGGACGCCGCAACTCCGAGTCGCGACGAGCTTCGCATTCACACGAGTCGCCTCTTCGCTTGACTTCGCGCTGACCGGAATGGATAAGATCGCCGCCGACGTCGCACCGGATAAGACCGCCGCAATCCTTGACCGGCGAAGCCTTCGCCTCGAAGCCTCCCTCTCCTCCGCCTATTTAAGCGGCTTCTCTCACCCTCCGCGTCGTCTCTCTCTCTCTCTCTCTCTCTCTCGTGCCCCGGAAACCCTAACCCTAAGCTGCGCGCCGCCGTCACCATTGGAGCCAAGAGAAGCTCGACGCCGGACATCCTCCCGGCCTCCTTCCGCTCGTCTCGTGCGTGCGCCGGCTTCACCACATCGCCGCGCACCTCGCCCCCTAGCGCGAACGCGACGCGCTGCGCTCCTTTATCTCCCCGTCGAGCGCCACCGTCGCTCTTCGCGCCTCGCCATCGCCGACGCTTCTCCGCCTCCGCGCGTCGTTGGAAACCCTTCAGGTGAACTCGCCGTGCCTTCCTCTCTCTCCTCGAGCTTCCGCGGCGAGCTTTTTGTCGCCGGAGCGCCGTTCCGGCCAACTCCGGCGAGTCGCTGCCGCCTCCCGCGCCGCTCGGCCGCCGCCGGCCACCGCATCTTCTCCCCATCGCTCTCAGCCGTCCGATCTAGATCCCACGGCCCAGATTAGGTACCCCTTCGGGGTATGTAACCGGTCCACCATGGACCGGTACACCACGGCCCTTGCCCGGTCCACGACTCTCATGGACTTGGTCCAAGGATTTTCCAATAGAAAAATAATTCCTAAATTCCCAGAAAATCCTGGCTCCTGTATATTTTGCAGATAAGCCCCTTTAGTTTATTTTAATTATGTTTAGGTCCTATCTTTTTACAGAAAAGCCCTTATACTTTTCTGTAATTACCTTTAGCCCCTGTCTTTTTACATCAAGGCCCCTAAACTTTTCCATATTTATGTATCAGTCCCCAGAACCTTTTGTAATTACATGTAAGCCCTCTGTAATTGCAAATAAGCCCTCACACCTTTAAACCTCATAACTTCACAACCGTAGCTCCGTTTTGAGCGATTCTTGCGCTCACCCGTTCGTACAAACGCGTAGAATCTTTTGGTACTACTTTTAAAACTCCACACCAGATCTACAAGCCATCTAATGCTCTAAGATCCCTTCTCGCTCGATAAATCCCTTCGCGATAAATCATTCATCGATTGCCCCGCATAGCACAACCATTCCTTCGCCTTTTAGCGATGAACCTAGACTATCTTGCCGTATCGTTCCACCTCAAAGCAATATCTTTTCATCATGACCTAGATTCAACTATAACCTAAGCTCAGCTATCGCTTAAACAAATCCAATCCCCTATTGCCATCGACTGCCACCCAACCTATTCGGTTTATCGATCTTGTTTATATGCGATCTTTCATTGGTTTTATTGGAGTTGTTGTTCGTTGCTCTTTTAATTGCAATTGCGCATCCGTACCATGCATGATCATATGCACATGTCACTGTCATATCAGCAACTCATACACGCTTATCAGAAACATATGCACTTTCATACAAATGTATATACGTCCACATGCACTCGCATATAGTGATCGCTAATGCATATCATGCATTTATTCATGTTTTGTTCATGCACCCATACATACAAAATAACATAGCAACCTTCCTTAAATAGATGTCATGTGGAGAACGTAAATCAGAAAGTAACTAATCCTAATAACTCATGCATATAAGTTCCTTGAACGCTTGCATACCTAACCTTGCATATAAGTGCATGCTTACATATTCTTGCAATTGCATAGTATAGGCTAGAGTTTTACTTTAATATAGCCTTGACTTCCTGCCTGTATCTCATGTCATAAGTAGGAGTAATTGTAAAATAACCTGATGCATTTGCTCATACACCCCTAAACAACACATGCATGTTCTTTAATAGAAATAATGTAGAAACTTACATATTAGATATGCACACAATCACCATCAATAAAGCATATGCATCTCATCGCTTTCACCATAAAATGTTTAACAAATGATCTTATGCATAAACCTGCACCCATGTTTTCTTTTAAGAAAAACTAGATAATTGATAATTTGTCTAGATGAATATGGCCTTTACAAGGCCAAGAACGTAACCAGTAAGGTATAACCTTTCATAAATAGAATATGATGCATCATGCATGATTCATGCCCCTTGTTCTTCATTTGGAGTTCTATCAGTTCTTTTTGGAGTTAATCGAATCTTAATTGGCTCTTCGATCTTTATTCCTTTTGCGGTAGTTTGTTTATACGGTATGTTTCTATGCGCTAGCTTACGTGAGATTCGAGGACGAACCAGAGGAATCCAAGCTTCAAGAAGATCCAGAAGGATCCAAGCTTCAAGGACGAGTCGGAAGATACGAGCTGAGAAGACGAACTCGAAGACAATGACATCAACAGAAGAACGTGAAGAACAGAAGTTGATTCAAGTTTAGGATAACGTCTTTCAGGCAAGCTCTACTTCTCCTTGATCATGATTGAACCTATTGTTTTCGCAATGCACCTACATGGCCTATTCTCGTACTGCATTACTTGTTATTTTACTGCTTGGGTAGCTATGGTCCTACTTGCTATCATATTGATGCCATTTACTTAGGCGTTGATATCTGTTTCCTTGTTTACCCTTGTTTACCTGTCACCTTGATAACCCTAGGATTGTTCCATCATTTCTATGATGGCACGTTCACCTTGCTACTAGATTGCTTAGGACCCCTCGCAATGTTTCTACATTGCCGCACCTTACTCACATACATCTTTTACAACTGTGTTAAATGAGTTTGGTGGTGTGCGTGATATTGGGGTTGGGGAGTAGCACAACGGTGTTAGGTGATGATGATGATGGGATGGGCTGGATTGCGGGCAAGGCCATTAGTAAGTGGTTGATGATGTATTGGATAAGTGTGATAGTCCCCTAGTGTGGGAGACATGGCGCTTGCCCGGCCACATAAGGACCGGTTCATTCAACCTTTAACAAGATGATTCTCGTACAACCACGGAACCTGGATGGGCAGGACTTATCCTACCTTCTTGGTGCTCTTGCAAGTTCCATCTGGAGGCCAGTAGAGGCAACGAAAGCTCAGGAAAAGACACGGGAGACGTACCCGTGGTCTGGCTTGCGGAACCCGTTATTGGTTACGGAATCCCGCTATCGGTTACGGGAATACCGCATATTCTGTTATTTGTTACAGGATCCTGTTATTCGTTACAGGAGCACGACGTACCTTGTGTATCGTGCCATTGACTTCTCAAGTCATAGTGACCTTTTATGTCACAAGCCCCTGAGTGTGATTTCGTGGTGGACTTGTGAGATTACTCGGAGAAGATGGACTAAACGTTATTTTACTCTCCGATCAAGAGTGCATAGCTCGTGGGAAAAGATGTACAACCTCTGCAGAGTGTAAAATTCATCCGGATGGACGTTGTCACGGCATATGACGCATCTATGTTGAGTTCGATATGATTAGCCACATTGATGATGTTTCCTTGAAGTGTGAGTGGGTTGTAGTCAACCCGTGTTTTGGAAGTGATGGCAATTGTGCCAGGGTCGGTACGACCATTGAGATCAGAAGGCCCAACTAAAACTTGGGAACTGGCGGGAACGTTTCATTCTCCCCCAGGGCCAACCAACTAAAATATTGTCAGACTATGATTTCCTTTCTCTGATCATTGGTCTATATTTCTGAACCCTGCATAAAGATTGCTTTTCGCAAATGAACCATTAAGCCTAATCCTTGCTAGAACTATATATGCATGTATTTATACCCTTGTGTAGTGTAGGGCTTGCTGAGTACCTTATGTACTCACGCGTTTGCGAATGTTGGTTTAGTAGGAGAAGACTTCGTAGAAGACGACGACATTTGGGTTTTCGGTTCTGCTTCTCAAGTTTGCTTGTGGCATTGGGCCAAGATCTTCCGCTATCTAAGGGTTCTATCCCAGGTATCTTACTTATTTACTAATCGAAGTATGCTTTTGATTATCATATCTGTGTTCTTGTGCGTATCAGCTACTGATCCAGGGACTGATACAGGATGCACAACAGATTCCAGAAATGGGGTCTGACATGTATAGATAATATATGTTCAGAGAAGACTTTCTGGATCATCGAAATGAGAAATTGTTGATGATCCGGACAGTGTAAATTGTTAATGAAATCAGAAAAAGAAGCACCGATGAACATATAGTTCATCAGCACCGTTGCAGCTGCAGAGGACCACAGGCGGCCACACTTGGTCTCGCCCCTCCCAGATGCCTGCTCGCGGCACAGGTGACCTGACCAACGCCATTGTTTGAGCTGCAGCGGGCTCGGAACAGACGACGAGGTACGGACCACGCCCCCACGCCCACCCCGGCCAGTACAAGCCCGAATCCAGCTCTGTCGCCCGAGTACAGGCGAGCTGATGTGCCGCTAGGTGCCGTCGCATCACATCAGGCGCCGCAACTTAATTAGCCTCATTGTCCGTCATCTGCTTACGGAGGTTGCCCCAATCTTAAACTGCTAGGCCTAAGTTTCTAATGGCATTAATATGAGATTTATTTATTGACCTTCATCGATGTTTTAATTTTTAAAGAAATCATATCAACTAGAAGTATGCTGCATGCATTGAGGAAAAAAAAGTTGAGAGGAAATAAGTAACCGAACACCAGGGGACTCTTGCATAGGAAGAATATGGCACAGGATTCATATACCTGTGAGCTCTGCATCATACAGAGGGAGGAAAGCCTCAGACACCTTTTCATCAAATGCACATTTGCAAGAAACTGCTGGCAGGCAATTGGAATTAATATCCCAACACACTTAAGACCATTGCAGCTATTCCAATGGCTAAGAAGGAGGTTGGCAGTACCTTTCTTCATGGAAATAATTATTCTAATGTGTTAGAGTATTTGGGTCACAAGGAATAAATGGAGATCCAGCAGTGCAAAATTATGATGAGAACATCACTCCTGTGGATACAAATGATACTCTTTCGCTGGTCATACAAGGTCCAATTACTAGAGCTCGCGCATGACAACTAAATTTATAGGTGAGCTCGTTCCTAAACACTTCTTCACATATGAATTTTGAGAATAGATTGCTACCTAATGATTATATTATAATTAGGAACCATGGAGAGGACCAGGAGATGTTAGGAGAGGGCTTTGGAGGCAGAGAAGATCAGCAAGGGCGTCCAAGACAAGTTGGAGGCCCAAGTCAAATCGGTTTTGAGTCAGTTTCGGAGTCCAGGAGCAGTCTGCACTAAAACGGTTGCCTAGATCGCATACGAGCTCGGTTTTGGACGTTTTACATATGAACAGAAAGATAATTTGATAATCTTTCCAATGGAACCGGACTCATGCCAAAATACGTCCAGAGTAAACGGGAATCGTCGAAATAAATGGACATTCAGAATCTGTCTCGGTGCTGCGCCACCGTAATTTGGCCTTTGGGCTTTGTATCGTGTTGGAGTCCATTAGGGACGCGTACAGGGGAATTGCACGCCTCTAAACCCTATATTATCAGTAGCGACCACCCAAGTTAGGGTTGGGTTTTGCTTAGATTATTCTGTCAAGAACAGTTTCGCCGTTCATCGGTTTGTGAGACCCCAACTTGTGAGCTTAATTCAGTTTTCAACAATTTTGGTTGCAATCTACTGTGTTCTTCGATTCGCAGGCAAGGATAAGCCTTCTTGGCGAGGTCGACCGTGCATCGCCGGTCGATAACCTGAGAAGACGTGGTGCTGCGATTGCGGGGTTCAGGACGTGTTGTTCGGAAGCCGGATCGACGTGTGTCAAGTTTCTACCAAATCGTGAGTTATCAGAACCTTTCGGAAGATCGGGACCGTAGTGCACATCAAATTGCAAAAGGAAATTCCTCAAAGAGATGTCCATGGTTGCCCATAGGGCTCGACACAGGCACTTATAACCTCTGCAAGAATGGATACAGGACCATTTGTAATTTTTTTAGTTTTTCCCTTTGTTTATGTTTTGATGTACAGATATACTATTAAAAAATTAAATAAAATGCTGTTGGCCCCCCTCCAGTTGTAACAGCCTCAAATTTCGAATTTACAAGAAATTATTTTAAATCGACATGCCGATGCATTTTCATCATTTTCTGAATGTTCAACATGCCTGGCACATGTTCACTGATTTATTTGGATTCATTTTGGCTTATTTGCATTTCCTTCAGTTGAAAACTTCTTTATATTTTAGACATCAGTACATATACATTGCATCCATGTTGTGGCATACATATGCAGTTGAGAGGTCAATTGTTCAGTTGGTAATTTGAATGCACTTAGTAATCATAAGAAATAGGGGAGTTAACTGTAGGCAAATATCAGATATGTGGCAGCATATTCTTCCCATACTAGTTGAGATCCCCGCGCGTTGCTGCGGGCACTATTGATGTTATATTGCCAGCATGAAAATTAAAAATGTGGAAGTAATCGTTGGCAACATTATCGATGGGCAGCCTCTCCTTTTAACTGTTATAGTCAACTGAACATTTACATATGCTATAAGCTGACCAGATAAAAGATGCACCATCTACATATTCTATCACAGCAGCAAACTTGTGAAGGAAAACCAATTCAATAGTCAGTTTTAATCCCACAAAACATACAAATTAATCTTGATGTGTAGGTAGCATTCAAGTTCACAATTTCACAATACATTGGTCAACCAATTCTGGAAAGCATAAACCATGAGATGTTTACAGAAGTTAAATGCATACATCGGGTTCTAAGAGATGCACATGATCCAAGGGGAAAAGTGCAGAGAGATAATGTGGCCTCCTCTAGATATATATTTCTGTGAATCAATCAAAGAGGTCATCCATCGTGTCAGTAACTGCTTCAAAAATTATTGAAATCACCATCCATGAAAATAAACATGTTATATACAGACCTACAAAAAAAGTGATCGAACCTCAAATATACTTCAGTAGTAAGTGGGAATTGAATGTTGATAGTTAATATGAACTCAAAGAGTTCCTTTAATCTTTCCCTTTTTTCTTTTTTGGCAAAGTAAAATGTCATGTGAATACATTCTTTTGCCGGGATCAGGTTGGATACACAGAGAAATCCTGAAAGACACTTTCACATGGTTTGTGGCATGCTTGCTTCAACATCATGAAATTACAATCTTGTAAAAAAAACATAACAAATGGCAGGTTACCCACATGACTTCATCTTAACTTAAGTGCTTGTTTTCCTGATTAGAGATTACAAAACAGAGAGCATCAAGCAGCCACTTAAAATATGCATAGCGCAGAAATTATTCTTATATTCCAGTGAAAAGGGAAAACACTCTTCAAATTCAACTTAGCAATCCACGATAAGGCATTGTTTGAGAGGATCATAACATAGTACTTCGCCTGATAGCACTGTAACTCATGAAGCATACCTTTGGAAAACATGTTAGGCTGAAAACTTGCCATACCGAGAAGAGATAGAGAGTATGTTCTTCAGTTTTGAACTTGCAATTGTACATAGCAGGCTGGAAAAATGAACTCTTAGTTATTATGATGAGCTACAAAATTATCACGATGAGAGTTTAAATACGATGCAGCAAGGGAGAAGTATGAGATCAAGAAGCTGTGTCTGACGGTAATCACTAAAAATCTCTCTGCAGACAACACTGTGATTAAATTGAAAGCACTAAAAATGCCCACAAAATGGAGGAAGGATTTAAGGTAGCAGGTGCCAACATGGTATTTGTTGCAGGTCTCTCATACTATTGATCGATGTGTCACTGTTTTTTGCATCCAAATGCTTTAATACGTAACAAAGGTGAAGTTTGACTATACAGAATCAATACTGTTTTTCTTATTTCTCATCGCCATCTAAAGGTGTTAGAAAATCTTAGCTTCTTTTAATAGAAACTGGCTAAAGTTACAAACAACTCTTTCAGTCCACGATTAGAATTATAGTTGTAAATGGCAAACATTGTAAGAGGAACATACCTCTAAGACTTTAACTGCAGCGAAGTTGTAAATGAGCATCAAAAACCAAATAGAAATCACACGATCCACCACATGTGCTGCTCATAAATGGACAGATGCCCTGATGAATGATGCCCTGTGCTGAAGCAGTCCATACAGTCACTGTACCATTCATAGAAAACAAACTGTAAAATTTGCCTTTTTGTGTCTTTTGATACAGAAGTGGAGCAAAACATCAAAAGTTTTTACAAACAGGATAAAGATTTGAAGGGCTATTCTTCAGGACCACCAATTCTTTCTTGGCACATATCACAATAATGAAGCATTTGGGGACTGAATCAATTATCAGCCATACTTGGATTATCTCCTTCACTTTGAAAGTGTCATGGAGCAAATAAATGTTACAATGGCGTAAAATTTGATTATTAGTTCATCTTATAATTTATTGAGCAGTGATGATCAGAACGAATGCATGTAGAATTATAAACTATGATTTATATAGCAGTGATGATCACCTTAACAATCATGAGATGAAGATGCAAAATGGATACATTATTTTAGGCTGTCTTCACTGCAGTTTCACCATTTTTCCACTGCCAGCAATCATACCTTCTTTTCCACCGAACTGTCAGGGGAAAAAAGAACCATAAGCAGGCGGTAGGAAAGGAGTACATGAATAAAGTGTTATTCTAAAAGAAATATATGTAGCAGTCAAGAAAGTTGAAGAACTCAAGCCAAACAGGATTGTAACAATAATAACATCGAAAGACGGTACGGAATGGAAAATGGGAGCAAACTGATTGACGAACACAGAACATAGCAGCACCTTCAAAGAACTGTACTGAATGGTCGATGGGGGAAATAAGAAGAGAACTTATTGGCAGATTCACTTACGGCTCAAAATTAGAGACCAGCTCCTTAAGGTGACTTCCTGTAGTAGATTTAGAGCCTGTAAAACAAAGTAGATCAAAATCTCTAATCTTCTCTAGTAAATGTGTAGTTCGTTACTGCTACACCATACAACACAGAGAACGAATTACAGGAAAAGAACCAGCACAGGTCGTAAGTTATATTTTTATTAATAACCGCACGTTTTCGAAAATTGCAAAACTAGTCGACCAGTCGCCCGAAGGACGGGCGATTGCGGCCAGTCGCCCCATGCGCGGGCGACAAGGACTAAAATCCCCCAGGGCGCGGTCTGGTGGGGCCTAGTCGCCCCACGCGTGGGCGACAAGGGGAAAGTCGCCCACCTGAAGGGCGACAGGAACCAGTCGCCCACTAAAAGGGCAACAAGGAAAAGTCGCCTACCTGGAGGGCGACAGGAGCCAGTCGCCCACCTAAAGGGCGACAGGAAGAAAAAAAACATATTTCGTTTTTTTTTTCATAATTTTTTTTCGATTGTTGTGGCATAACTTAATAAAATAGGAAACATGAAAACTGATAAAACATCGTACAAAATAAAAACCATGTGCACATGAGTACATATCATACAAAATAAAAGCTATGTCACACACATAAAAGCTTCTACACATGGTATGCTATGCCACCTAATCTTACGGAAATGTTCGATCCCACCGCCGAGACATATTACTGAAGTTAATGTCCATACTGTAGGGGTTGGATGATGGCTGTGGGCGAGGTGGCGCTGAGAAGTCGCTGTTGGAGGGTCGTTCTCGCAAAACAGATTCACTAAATGCCTCGTCGTCAGGGTCTTCGAGTGGAGGCGGAGGTCTTGAGGGTGGCATGGGTATGAAATCGTCGTCTTCATCGTCGTTGGCGTTTGGTTGCACGCGCGTTGCCGGAGCGCGTTTTCTTGCAGTGTTTCTTCGACGGGATGTTGCTGTGTTAGATGGCTCCGAAACACTACGGTTGGATGAGGTATGTCGCCTTCTACGTGAACCTGGCATGCAATCTCCACCGAAGAACATAAATAGATAGAAGAAGTTTGGGATAGGGTTGTCGATCAATTCTTTGTCTTCCGGAAATGCCTAACAAAAGAGAAGCAGTCGAATGAGCAAAAGAAATAGAAACCGATAACATAAAAATAAAAAAAAAATTGAGTGTACCTGAACGTGGGAGGCATATTGATCGGGGAGCATCATTATCTTGAATGTAGTGCTAGAGAAACCTAACACTGACGGGTGGTTTGCCAGCTCGCAAACCCTATGATACAACTGCCTTTGATCTTCTAAGAGGGCCCTAAGGTCATTTGTGGTGAGATGTTGCGGCGCCATAGTGTGTGAGGTCGTAGGGATTGTTGCATTTAACCTCGAGACAGCTTGTGCGAGATTGTTCTCCCTGAAAGGATCATCCCGGTGTTCACGCACGGCACGCCAGATTGCGTCCAGTGCTCTCTCGATGTATTGTGGTGTCCATGGAAAGCCTCCACTAGATGGTCCTGCCATGGATGGTGTTGTTGAAGCGTGGAAGAAGAGTGGATGCCGCTGTGATGCAAGAGAGGTTGCTGTGAATGAAAGAGTGAGTAGAGGATAAGGTTTTGTAGGAGTGGTTCCTGAAATTGAAAGCACGAGTGGGAGGCCGTACTAGAGATTCCGGCTATAATGTAGCTCAATTATTTTGATGGGAGTCGGATGCATGCATCAAAAGCGTCACATTGAGCAGACATACATGCATGGGGACATTGGATGCTCCTGGAATTCTTTGGCTGTTTTGCAAAACGGGGACCTTTGATGGGAGTTTGACGGGGCTGTGATGCATGCACCGAGAGCATTAATTGAGGGGACATGAAAAAAAACATATTTCGTTTTATTTTTCATAATTTTTTTTATTGTTGTGGCATAACTAAATAAAATAGGAAACATGAAAACTGATAAAACATCGTACAAAATAAAAACCATGTGCACATGAGTACATATCATACAAAATAAAAGCCATGTCACACACAAATGATACAAGAGATAGCTAATGCCTGCCACGCTTAGGGGGCACACCCCTAACAGTGCCAGGCTTGGGTGCCT
>CM017440.1:1977580-2095966 GCA_007726485.1 Eragrostis curvula | reverse complement strand
GCGACCACCCCTGGGTCCATGACAGCCGTCGAATTCGATACGTGTGGCCCCGATTCGTTGAGATCGCGTTGGACCTGCTCGTCGCCAGGCTCTGGCTAGCGGATCGCGGAGCAGAGGACGATGCCGCAACAGAGCTCGACGTCTAAATGAAATAACTTGTACAAATCCGTTAGAAGCTCTTCATCATTGACAAGTAAGTGGGGCAGTCCATCTCGTACGCACAGCAGCGGCCATTGGCCGGGTACGTTATCAGGTTGCGCGAACCCGTCTCGACGTCGACGAGGAGCGTCCGCTGTGACTTTTTACCACTACTTGATGCACCCTTGATTACTTCATAAATAATATTACGGTAGTCGTCGTTACAAACCCTCATCTCGTGATTTCATTTTTTGCTAATATTGCAATGCATAAGCATACAAACATTATTTTTTTTACAAAATTCTGTACTTGATTCTATCTATTGATTTATTTTTGATATATAGTTGTGCGTTGGCTCGCGGGGCAACTTGCGTCGCCCCGGCCCGTAGCAACGCCGGCAAAAGTTAAAACAGCAGGCTCATCCGCACGTTTTTTCGCTCGCTGGAGCACCCAATTGTCGCCACCGACGAGCACCCATACACCTGACCACGGGCAGCTCGCCGCCGTCCATCGACGTCGCGAGGACGATCCAGCACGTAGTAAGCATCTCCTGATGTAGTCCGGCACCACGGTGCGCGCGTCGACGGCGACCGTGCACAAAACAAGTGCCGTCGGTAGTCCATCGACTTAGGGAGCCAGTGCACGGCGCCGCAGCACGCACGTTGAGGGCCTCTCGAACTCCGGCGACCGCCTGGATGCCACCACCGTCGTCCGGAGCGCTGGCGCCAAGCAATGCGTGGCGTCGCGTGCGCAACCATGGGCAACGCATTGATTGTGGCTCACGCCTTGGCCTGCATGACCGCTTCCTTCCCGGACTCATCCGGCGAGAGCGCGACTGAACTGAAGCCTCGATCGGGGGACGAAGGATTGGGGAGCTTGCTACTGGAGTCCTGAACGCGGCGGAGGGAGCCCACACCGGAGTCACCAGACCTGGAGGCGCTGTTGTGCAGGAAGCTGCCTGCTATCGACAGGGGGCGGTCGCTATTTGAAATCGCCCTGGGTCGAATTCGATACGTGTGGCCCTGATTCGTTCAGGTCTCGCTGGTCATCGTCAGGCTCTTGCTGGCGGTCTATCGCGCGAGCACGATACCGCTGCAGAGCTCGACGACGACAGTGCACCAGTGCTCAGTGCTGCCGGTCGGCGGTAAACTCGGCGATCCAGTGCAGAGGTCCGTGTGCACCGTGAGGCCCTGGAACTCCGGCGAGTGCTTGATGACCGGTATGCACGCGCCGGCGCTGGACTATGGTGGCGTGGCCGTGAAGGCTGGTGGCGGAAGCGGCTGGCCGTGCCTCTACCCCAGGAAAAATATTTTGGGAAAGAAAAAAAAATTCGGACATCACCAATACAAATGAAATATCGAGAATTTCGGCGGATAAAATTTATTTTTTTTAAAAAATTTTGATATAATTTTACAAGATATTGTCTCAAATCAAGAAAACAAACATCACGTTTGCATATGCAAACAAGACAACTTAGATGCATTACAGTGGTCAAAGGTGGAATTTCGATGGTACTGTTTATTTCGATTTAATTTCGGACCCAACCTAAAAAGACAAAATATCGGATATTTCGTTTTCCTAGCCTCTACCGCTCCCTTCCACGGCTAGTATCCGCACAACGGCAACCTCACTGCATGCGCGCCAAGATGAGCTCCGCGCCACGTGCGGCCGGGAACAGGAGGTGCGTGCTCAGCAAGCGGAGATTATCGCTCCTCATGAGCAGGAGGAGCCCGTTCAGCAGCTTGCGGTGAGACTTAACACTGTAGGCGGCGGCGGCCGGGAGCGCGTACAGGAACGGGCCCGGCACGCAGATGAAGGCGAGGAGCAGGCTGGGGACGAAACTAAGAACAATAGAGAAAATATTGTTGTGTTTCTGAAACTAAGAACAGTAAAGAAAAGTATCAAAACTATAGTTGAGGTGAAAACAGATGGTAGTTCATTCATTGCATGCACACGAAAAAAATATCATACATTCAGGAGGCCCTGTTCGTTTCGTTTCCCTTGGCTAAAATTTTAGCCATATCACATCAAAGAGAATATTGCCATTTAGGAATATTAAATAAAGTCTAATTAAAAATGTGTGACGCCACATCGCTATCAAGTTTATGCGAACAAGAGGCAAGTCCAAGACGACACAATTATCAAGGCCTAGAAATTCCTACGTTAATTAAAAAAAAGGTTCTTGTTCAGTCTATCTATTATATATATAATTGATCACGAAAAAGAGCCACCACATTCGCTCTCAAGGCCTAAAAATTCTCACGTTAATCCTAGAAAATAAGAAGAGAAAATTATCCACCACTGCCATTATAAAAAATTATCAAAAAAATCCCTTAAAAATATTCATAAAATAGCTAAATTCAGAATAATAAAAATAGCCAAAAATACCCTCGCACCTATTTCTAAATTGCCCACCATGCCATAAAATATTTTAAAAAATAGCCAAAAATAGACTTCACTCCTATTTTTAAATTACCCACCATGCCCTTATAAGTTTAAAAATAGCTAAATTCGTAATAATAAAATTAGCCAAAAATACCCTTCACACTTATTTCTAAATTACCCGCCATGCCATTATAAGTCCAAAAAATAACTAAATTTAGCTTATAAAAACTAGCTAAAATATCCCTAATTCTTATTCTAATTTACCCACCATACACTTATGAGTCCAAAATAGCTAAATTTTGGAATAATAAAAATATCCTGTAAGTTGCATATTAGTTTTTACATGTTTTTTTAATTAGTTTTTACATGCTACTTATAACCTGTCAGTTGCATAGATGAATACCACATGCTATCTCCTATTAGATTGGTTGGATCCTATAATTGGTTCAAGCTCCAATTAGATGATAAGTCAAATGCAATAGGTTAGCTAAGACACAATTCAAGATAAATAATGACTTATCTCATACTGAAATCGAGAGATGGTGATAAATTCTCCAATCTATTTCTAATATTTTACAAATATAAAGTATACAATAAATATAATAATAAAATATGTTAAACTGCTACAATTAAAAAATATTTTAAATAGCACAATAAGTCTAGCCCCGCAAATGCGCGGGCAGGCATACTAGTTATAGATATAATAGATTGATGATTGATCGAGATAATACCCTAATTCAAGGTGGCTGAAATTTTCCCTTGTTACCGAACAAAGCGTACATGACCGTACGGGAGTGGAACAAGCATATGAAACCGTGATCGGGTATCACCCGTTCAACCAGAATCAGAGACCGAGCAAAACACAGCCTCAGATCTGGAAACAATTCTTGGCGTAAAGTAAAAGAAATAAATAGATAGAGTATCAGCATAAATTCGTACGGTTGTCATAATCAGTGAATCTAGAAAATTTACGATATAGAGATAGACATGCATGATGCCTCTAAAGAGGAAGCAAAACATTAGATTCCACTGCAAAAAGTTTCAGTGAATAGCCGCGTACCTTGCTCCTGCGTTTCAGTTCCTATCCGAGTTGAGCTGAGCTTCTCTGCTGCAGGAGGTTCCCCCCACGCAGAAACCAGAAAGCCTGCAGCCACCTCTCGGGATACCAGGACTGTCACAGTAGCTGCATTGCCTCTTCAGAGATTAAGACGACGTTGAAAGTAGTTTTAAAATCCAGCCACTTGGATCGAGTTATTACAAGGCCATCTGATTCATTTCGTTAAACAAAAGGCATGACTTAGATTGGTTTCCATCTTTATTCATTGATGCAAAGACTTCCATGGTGCTAAGGTCTTCTAGTCTTATTCAAATTCCGGCTAGCCGTTGATCGGTGAACCTAGCCGGTGATATGTGGCCGTTTAAAGTGGCAGTGGTTGACCTTGCCCCAGATTACAAGGAAATATTGAAGAAAACTCGTCCTTTCACATGACAAAGGTGAACAATAAGCTGTATGGATTCATTCCTTCTGCGATCTGGATCTGGATCTAGATACAAATTACTGCAAACACACACAATAGAAAGATTTCAGTTGCACAAAATCCTCGTGTCCTTAGTCTTGAAACTGAGTCTGGCCCTGGTGAGGTTTGAACTGAGAAGAATGGGCGAAGGAGCTCCCAGCGCAGTGGCAAAGGCCACTGGCTGGTGATGCTCCCGCCCGGGATCGAGTCTCGGGTGCCGCACGGCACTGTAGCACCATGTAGCTGAAATATGCTACGCTGCAGTGCAGAGTAAAAAAATCCCCTCGCCTTCCCCGGGTCAAAGCACATGGTAAAGACTCGCGTCGGAGCTCACAACGGCCAGCTGAGTCCCTGTGTAGGATCGGGGAGGGGGTTCGGGGGTTTTCTCGGCCTGCGTGAGAGGTCTTTCTCCTTAAACAAATGCCGTCGGGGGCGGTCTTACCCCCGGCAGATCGAGTTTTTTTTGAACTGAGAAGAATGGCACACGGTTTTTAGTTAGTTGGAACATGGGGGACATGCCAATCTGATTGCACTGCTTTGACTTTGTCAGTTGGTCCGCTTCTTTATCTGGGGACATGCTAACTACACCATGTCAAGGTTGCAAGTTGCACAGGGAACCTTCTTCCTAGAAAGTACTGAGCTAATTAAGCCTACATTACTACCGAGCGAAGTAAGCGTAAAAAACAAGCAGAGCTGTGAATGACTGTAGCATTAGCAATGTTTTAAATAGCGGGTTAAGGGGTTTAGCGGCATGCCTCTAAAACAGCTAATAGCGGAGCTAAATCGGGCGTTATAGCGGGAGATAGCGGTTAATTTGTACATGAACACAAATAGCGGTACACTGCCTCAAAAAGCTATAACGGGCTTTAGCGGTAGCTATAGCGGGATATTTAAAACCTTGAGCATTAGGTACACAGCTACTGGACGGCATGCACGTAAGAACATCGAACCGAAGAAGATACTACAGCAGCAGAAACCTGTGGGGAATCGGCGAGAGAGGTAACGAAGGTTTCGATCGACGAGTGGAACGCGATTTTCGTCGAGACGCACCTCGCCGCCACAACAGCAGCTCACCCGATGGAGCTCGCTGCTTCCGCCGTAACTCCACCCAGAGCATGAAGCAGCTTGAGCTTGCCCTTGCCCCGATGTTTATTCGGCTGCTGCAGTAGTAATTAACCCACGCTTGACCCCTCAGTTGATCCATGCGGGTGCGAGTGAAGCCTCGGGGAGGGCGGCAAGTGGAGTCCTGAACGCGTCGGAGCAGAGGAAGCGTTCTGGGTCCATGGCAACCGTCCAATTCGATCGATATGCGCGGCATGGATTCCTCGAGTGCGCGGCCAATGGTGTAGGGCTAGTTGGGCCGTGCACGCGCTGCAGCCACGTGGCTACGTTGCTGTAGATGAATGAAGGCGAGGAGCTGGCAGCTGTGGGGACGAAGCGGCGTGGTGTCGCCCATACCTCGTCGTGGTTTTGGTATGGTGTTTGCTTCATGCATGTGATGGATGACGACAGCTGCCCCTTCGCCTGCAAGACGTCATGGCAGCGCGCCATCATCGGCGACGTAGGCCTCGAGCCTAGTAATGAACGACCGGAAGGCTTGCAGCTGCCACGCATGCATGCAGAGTCCTAATCTGCTCATGAAGGTCATGCAGATTTATGCCAAAAGAATGGATTATTAGCCTCCAAATCTTATCTTTAAAAGGAATGAACGATACTCTCAGATGCAATTTACTTATACAAAACACGACACCCACATGCTTTTAAGTAATACATGTCCAACTGGATCAGTTGTTACAAAGACTTGCTAGTAATATACAATTTTTAGCCAAAAGAAAATTATGGTTTCTGCTTTTGTGAATCATAGAGCAATTAAATATTACATTGATGACTCCAATAGTTTGATTGATGTGCTAGTGTTGAACCTGACTGCAGTAGTACCCATTCAATCCAAAGTACCCTGTAGTACCCTCAATTTTTTTCTTGCACATCCAGTCCAGATTAGAAAAGGAAACTAAAGTAAGATTAATTATCCAGATCTCACAAAAGAAATATAGGGCAGAATACCTAGTTGCATAGATTATACCATTTGTGGACGCACTTGAGGTAGTTAGCATCGTCCCATTCACTACCAGAAATCAGCTTTTCCCCGAGCGCCTAAACTTTCCCCGAGTGTAATTCATCGGGCACTCGGGGAAAGGCACTTGTACCGAGTCTCGGGATAAAACGCTCGGGGAAACAAGGACACTCGGGGAAAATAACTTTTTCCGAGTGTATTTATCCGTGACACTCGGGAAATGTGTCGCCCGTGCTCGCGTCGAAGCGCGGCCGTTATGTGTTGACGGCGGCAGGAGATTCCCCGAGTGTCTTGCATCTAGGCACTCGGGAAACGTGGTGATATATCCGTTGCGCGCGGGCGTCCTCCTCCACACACTCGCTCTCACTCCATTATTGTGCCTCCCGCGCCGCGCCCGCCGCCCTCCCCCGCCGCGCCCGCCGTCCTCCCTCGCCGCCCTCCCTCCGCCGCGCCCGCCTCCCTCCGCCGCGCCCGCCTCGCCCGCCTTCCTCCCTCCTCCGCCGCGCCCGCCGCCGTCCCTCCCCCGCCGCGCCCGCCGCACTCCCTCCCCCGCCCGTCGCCGCCGCGGCCCCGCCGCTCCCCGGCACCGGCTACCCGGCCACGTCGCGCCGCCCCTCGTCCACGACACCGGCGGCCCCGCCTCCTCCACGACACCGGCGCCCCCGCCGCACCGAGCTTCGCCACCCCCGCCCCGACGAGGAAGACACCCGACGCCGGCGGCCTCCCCCCCGCCTCCCCCGACTCCGGCCCGGCTCGGCTCCACCTCCTCCGCCACCCCCAACTCCGGCCCCGCTCAGGTCCAGCTCGGGGCTCCCGACGCCAGCCTCCTCCGACCCGACGGCCAGCCACCCGAGGTGAGTTTCTTCTCTCTTTTCTTTCTCTTTTTTTTTCTGCCTTTTCCAATATACAAATTTTGCTTGGAATGAAATGTTTGGAATGAAATGGAATTGAATTGCTTTGTATGCATTTTGGAAAAATTGAATTGTATGAAATGGAATAGATTGTGGTGGTCAAAATTGAATTGCTTTGTATGCAAATTAAATTTGAATTGCTTTATATGCAAATTTTAGGTTAAATTGCATGTGAAAATGTATGGAAATGATGAATGTATATGTTGATAGTGGAGGCTTGCCTTGTTTGTTCAATTCTTTGTATGTTATGAAATGCTTGCAAAATGATGGATTTGCAATTTGCCCGGTAATTGACAAATGCTTGTATGTTGATAGTACTAGTTAGTTAGCTAATTTTACTTAGCAATTTTAGTTTCATATGTAGTTAGTTATCCAATTGAGTAAGATAATCAAGTTACATCAATCATGAAGATTTTATTCTAGTGACACATCAATCTTATTTTATGCAGGAGATGTCGGCGTCTTTCCACTACCCACACCTCGTGTTATTTAATGAGCATGAGATAAACTACGTTGAGGCAAAAATTTTAGGCCTCGTAGTAGTTTTGAAGACCCATTCTCCATTTCTCATTAATAACCAACTGATACAGTCAGCCTTACACGAACAGACGGGTGTGCTCCTTCCGTTAAATCATATCTCCCAGTACCTTTGTGACTATGTGCTGATAACTGGCGACCCTAAACTGACCAGAAGGATCTTGCGTCACCCATTCATTAAACTTGAGCAACGGTACCTTTCGATGTTACTACTGACGCTTAATTATGGTTCCATTGAAGTAGAGATCGATGACACAGTTCCCCGCTCCCAGACCCAATCTAATTCAGGCCCACAGAATTTCGAAAACCGCCAATCACTGCTGCTGGTCGTAGCTGGACTGCCACCAGTCTTTTGGCACCAGATCCATCTCATACCTACAATCTTCAGGAACATATGTGTAGTTAAAAATATCCGTGTCAATCCCGCTGATCTCGCATTCAGCATGGAAACATATGCATGCCCATCAACTATACCTCCGGTAATGCAAATTGGCATCCTCAAAAACGCTACTACAATGCACATATGGAATATTTGGATTCGAGTACGACCATTTCCACCGACGGATGCACATGCAGCTCAGGCCAACGGTAACTGAAGTTACAACATATGGTACATCCGATAATGTTACATTGTTTCCTCTAACAATTGTCACTCTTACTGCAGACACCATCCCACGACTCCGCTACAATTTATTTCCGCTAGAAGATGAGGACGGGGAGGGGACTTCTGAAGTATGAGGTGCACTTGGACCATCTCATCAGCAAGCAGGTATGCTACAACCAGTCTATACATCGTCCCCTAACTACAAACTTGAGCACCTAGACAGTCCAACAACTGCACTACCTACCTTATGCGGATCCTCATGCATCAGGTTACTATATTGAAGCACCGGTTTCATCAAGCGATGATTCGATGCATATACCGGATACTGGTAGCACCGAAGTACCGGAGACACCATCAAATGAAGGTGACACCGAGATAATATCGGCTTCCAGTAGTCTCGCCCGCAATGAAGCTATCTCATCATGTCCTTTCTAAGGGTACATTTAGTTGAACTTCAATTCTTTTTTTTTTGACCTGAGTTGAACTTCAATCCTTATGTATACAACTATCGAATTAATTAAAACAATATTCTAGCCGTCTCTTTGCTAACACATCTCCTTTACAGCTAAATCCAGAGATGAGGAGATATGAGGAGACGCTCGAAGGGGCAAGTACTCAAAAAAAGCACACCGGAGACGCCGCGAGCTTGCTTCTGAACTGTTGTTGTGAACTTCTGTTCTGAACTTATGTTGTCAATATTGTGAACTTGAGATGTGAACTTCAGTTGTCATTGTTGTGAACTTGTACGTGATGTATTTGAACTTATGTACCGTTTTATTTCTATGTATTTGCTTATGTGGACTTGTGATATATTTGAACTTATGTGACATATTGGTGATATATGTGCGTATTGATGATATTTGTGTCATCAAATGGATGTATATTGTCATATAAATTAAATGCCTTGTGTTTGTCAATTCGATTTGTCGAAAAAAACAAAAGAAAATTGTTCTTAAAAATATCTTCCCCGAGTGTTTTGGCACAAAAACTCGAGGAAAGTGTTTAGCACAAAAACTTGCGGACAAGTCAGCGGACAAGTCTGGAAAACCCTGAGTCACGGACTAGTCCGACCCTGGCGGACAAGTCCGTTACCAAGTCTCTGTGGTCCGTTAATAAGCGGACAAGTGCCCGGACAAGTCCGCGTACCACGACACCCGGACTAGTCCGTCCCTAGCGGACTAGTCCGTTCTATATGTGTTGACCAACCTTAAGGAAACTGCATCATATATAAAGTAAGTTCTCAACAAACCTACTTTCGAATAGTCATTCTTCTGCATCAAACCTCTAATCTTTTTCCCTCGTTGGCACAGAGAATTTGTTAATCAATTTTGGCGACGTTCAAGGAATCCTACTTCGAACGAAATTGACACCCTACTTAAACAGGGTGCGGGGAGTGGAAAACCCGATTTCATTTCTTGGTTAAAAAAGAAGGTACTGTGAAACTGATTTATCTCGTGTTTAGTTTGACATGCATTACGTTCCTCTTAAATGATGACCTATCCTGCTCTATCATGCAGGGCCAAACCGATGAGTGCATGAATGCCGAGTTGAGACAAGTTTCCAGTGGCTGTGACTATAGGGTTAGGTCATTTAACGGTTATGACGTCAACGGATATCGCTTTCACACAACAAGCTACGAGGAGAGTCGTCCCAATCGACGAACCACAAATACGGGAGTTTTTACGCCCGGCGTTGATGGCGTCGAGTATTATGGAAGAATCGAAAAGATATACGAATTAGATTTTCCTAGTTGCAAACCTCTTAATCCTGTCATTTTCAAATGCCATTGGTTTGACCCTGAAGCAGTGAGACGGACTCCTAATCTTGGGCTAGTTGAAATTCGACAGTCAACCGTCTTACCAGGGGACGATGTCTATATCGTGGCTACTCAGGCCACGCAAGTTTATTATCTCTCATACCCGTGCCAAACCGACGAACGTCTCCGAGGTTGGGATGTTGTGTACAAGGTATCGCCACACGGTAAACTACCTGTCCCAAACGATGCTGATTACACTATAGACCCAAACACATATGAGGAAGATGACTTCTTTCAAGACAATGGGGTGGAAGGGAGTTTTGTGATAGACTTAACTGAAGTGTTCGAAATGGAAGTAGACAATGAGGACGTTGGAGATGAGGTTGATAATGCGCGGGACTTACAACTTCTTGAGCGATTACATCTGGACAGTGATGACGACATTCCTCCTTTGGAGAACCTGCATGATTATGTCGACATGCACGATATTGACGATGAGACTAATGATCCACCTATTATCGACGATGATGATTATTTCTGAATTCTGATACATGTATGATCCGTACTAATTAGATTTCGGTTATTATTTTACTTTATTTATAATACTTTGTTATCTTTTTTAAATATGCTGATTTGTTGACTTGTTTTAATTGCAGGTGATTGAAGAACGATGGTGGGCGGCGTAGGCAAAGCTGTGACCAAAGCTACGACGAGGTCCTTGTCCATCTTTTACCGTGGTGAGGGTAGTCGGCAGAGAGGAGCAAGCAAGGGTGGTGGGAGAGGTGGAGGGAGAGGTGGGAGAGGTGGAGGCAGAGGTGGAGAGAGAGGTCGAGGGAGAGGTGGAGCGAGGTCACCGTCGCCTGAGCACGAGGAGGAGCAACAGTTTGAGTCGTCTGAGGAGGAGGTGGAGGATCGCGAGGATGGGGAGGAGCGCGAGGACGGGGAGGGGGACGAGGAGGAGGGCGAGGGCGACGAGGGGGAGCACGGCGAGGACGAGGGAGAGCACGGCCAGGCCAATGCACCCCGGGTGCGTGGGTCGTCGACCTTGCCGAAGCGACCGATACCTTTGGACCGTCGTCCGATAGTTCGCCCTGTCCCTCCCCGGTAAGTTACTTTACATGTTACCAATACACTTTCATTTCATTTGTTTTAAATAACAATTGATACTAACACTTTATCTTAATGATTTTGGCAGGTCTTGGACTATTCCCGCTGGTGGTTCTCTCAAACGCAAGGTCAACTGCATCTTGGGTACTTTGTGCAAGCAACACTACCCTGGATTGGTGCAGCTTCCGGAGGGATTAGAGATTGCCGACACTTTTGATCACTACGCCGCCGTGGACGACGTGGTGGATCGAGATGGCAGGAAGTTCAACAACAAGATGGAGCGGGTGATCAACGAGCTGTGGGTAAGTCTTCCTCACTACATTGCTCAACACATAGCATTTTATTGATCATTCTTGAAATAATGGTTTGATACACCGCGTTTGTATGCAGGATTTCTACAGAATTGAAGAAGGATACGGGGACCTGGCGCGGCAGGTGGCACGTACAGCGTGTCAAAAACTTGTCAAGGACATGATGTACGAGGCGCGCGCCCAAGCCATCGTTGATTACCACGCTGTCAGGGATGTGAGGGTTGACAGGAAGGCCGCAGTAAAGATGACGCTGACGAAGGAACAATACTTGGAGGTAAATACAGAACAATCTTTAATGACATTAACTATGTTTCATTTGACCTTCTTATATGTCATATGCTTGATGACGTGCATGCGACTCCGTGGTGGATGGCAGCGCATAGCGAGTGCTGGAATGTCTTGGTGGGCAAGTGGTGCGCCCATGACTGGGCTTCGAGGCACGAGGCTTGCCGACAGCGTCGGTTGATGATGCAAGGTCCATCACACCATCAGGGCAGTCTTAGCCTCAACGAATATGCGGCAAAATACGTATGTCAAATCATTTCTTCACTCTAACTCTCAATAATGCATAATTTCTAATCATACTTCTTTCCTCAGTCAGCGGCTCATGGTGGTGAGCCTATCAACACATTCGAGGCTTTTGCTTTGTCCCACAAGGGCAAGGCGACGGCGGAGATCCACTACAACCCGGAGGACCCGCCCGAGGCGTACAGCAATCCGACCGCCTATAGCCGCCTCAGTTCGTACTCAGAGGTGGCAAAGGAGGTATATGGGCAAGACTACGATCCGAGGTCACACGACCTCGATGGAGAAGTCGTGATGAGGGCGGGAAAAGGCAAGAAGCATGGGCGGTACGCACTCAGTGACAGCGTCATCGACACGGCGAGTACTCCCCCGCTCTCCCAGATTCGAGCACGGACTGTTAGCGGTGGCCCGAGCATACGCGAACGACCGACTGCTACACAGGCCCTCCAGGTTATTACTGTTCTATTCCTTGTTCGTTTAATTTTCCCATTTCATTCAATATTGCACTATAGTTTAACATTTCATTGAATATTGCAGGCCCAGCTTGAGGAAGAGAGGGCCAGACGGGAGCACCTCGAGGCGAGTTTGGCGCAACAGGTGCAGGAGCAGGTGCAGGTGCAGGTGCAGGCGCAGGTGCAAGCGCAGACACAGGAGATGTTCTCCTACTTTCACGCTCAGTTCACGGCGCTGGGTCACCAGCTGCCGCCACATCCGTCATTCGCTCATCGTCCTCCGATTTCTTCTCCGGTGAGTCTCTTGCCAACCTTACACAACTTACAGACTTAGAAAACATAGACAAACATAGACAAACTTGACAGGAAGGCCGCAGTAAAGATGACGCTGACGAAGGAACAATACTTGGAGGTAAATACAGAACAATCTTTAATGACATTAACTATGTTTCATTTGACCTTCTTATATGTCATATGCTTGATGACGTGCATGCGACTCCGTGGTGGATGGCAGCGCATAGCGAGTGCTGGAATGTCTTGGTGGGCAAGTGGTGCGCCCATGACTGGGCTTCGAGGCACGAGGCTTGCCGACAGCGTCGGTTGATGATGCAAGGTCCATCACACCATCAGGGCAGTCTTAGCCTCAACGAATATGCGGCAAAATACGTATGTCAAATCATTTCTTCACTCTAACTCTCAATAATGCATAATTTCTAATCATACTTCTTTCCTCAGTCAGCGGCTCATGGTGGTGAGCCTATCAACACATTCGAGGCTTTTGCTTTGTCCCACAAGGGCAAGGCGACGGCGGAGATCCACTACAACCCGGAGGACCCGCCCGAGGCGTACAGCAATCCGACCGCCTATAGCCGCCTCAGTTCGTACTCAGAGGTGGCAAAGGAGGTATATGGGCAAGACTACGATCCGAGGTCACACGACCTCGATGGAGAAGTCGTGATGAGGGCGGGAAAAGGCAAGAAGCATGGGCGGTACGCACTCAGTGACAGCGTCATCGACACGGCGAGTACTCCCCCACTCTCCCAGATTCGAGCACGGACTGTTAGCGGTGGCCCGAGCATACGCGAACGACCGACTGCTACACAGGCCCTCCAGGTTATTACTGTTCTATTCCTTGTTCGTTTAATTTTCCCATTTCATTCAATATTGCACTATAGTTTAACATTTCATTGAATATTGCAGGCCCAGCTTGAGGAAGAGAGGGCCAGACGGGAGCACCTCGAGGCGAGTTTGGCGCAACAGGTGCAGGAGCAGGTGCAGGTGCAGGTGCAGGCGCAGGTGCAAGCGCAGACACAGGAGATGTTCTCCTACTTTCACGCTCAGTTCACGGCGCTGGGTCACCAGCTGCCGCCACATCCGTCATTCGCTCATCGTCCTCCGATTTCTTCTCCGGTGAGTCTCTTGCCAACCTTACACAACTTACAGACTTAGAAAACATAGACAAACTTAGAGACTTAGAAAACATATATAGACTTAGAAAACATAGACTTAGGAAACTTGGTTGTGCTATACACGTTGCATCACAAATGTTATGTCTTTCTTTATGCAGCCGATGCCTGGGTCAACGGGGTCGAATGTTGAGGCTGGGGTGCAAGACATGGATCTATCGGCAGCTCGTCCGCTTTTCCCACATGTACCCCCACCCGTTGATCCATGATTTGTGTTTTGTGGACTATATGTGTAGCTTGTGAGTGGTTATGAACTATTTATGGACTTGTAAGCGTTTGTGGACAATGTGTGCACTTATGAACGTTTGTGGACTATATGTTGGATTGCGGACTATATGTGTATCTTAATTATTCAATTGTACACTATTTGATGATTTTGGTTATGGCTGTGGTTGTCAAAATGGATGCACATTGTCATATATATCAAATGCCTGAGTTTATCAATTGGATTAGTCGAAAATACAAACAAAAATGGTTCTGAAAAACATCTTCCCCGAGGGTAATAACACAAACACTCAGGGAAGTTGGACGGTTTCCCCGAGTGTTTGAACACAAACACCCGGGGACAACGACACACGGACTAGTCCGGCCTAGGCGGACTAGTCCGTTGCCAAGTCTCTGGAGTCCGCAACTAAGCGGACAAGTATCCGGACTAGTCCGGATCACACGGTACCCGGACTAGCCCGGTTCCCCGAGTGTGTAACATCTAACACTCGGGGAAGGGTTCCGGTTTCCCCGAGAGTTTCCAGACAAAAACACTCGGGGAAGGTGGAACGCCGTTAAGGCATCGTCCGTTATTTTGTTCGCTTCCCCGAGAGCGATCTTGACACTCGGGGAAAGTTTTGCCGTGCGCTTATCGGTTGACACTCGGGGAAGGTTGTTTTCGCCGAGTAAACCTTCGCCGACTGACCTTCCCCGAGTGCTACACTCGGGGAAACTTTCCCCGAGTGTTTTTGCATGGTCCCCGAGTGCGTTAGACACTCGGGGAAAGTCGCGATCCTGGTAGTGATTGCTGTGAAAGCAGGCTAGCGAGAGATTAGAGGTTCAATTCATGCTGACTGTTCTTTACCTCGAGTCTGGATGACCTTACGAAGAAGTATGAGGGGTGGACCTTGTGCGGGTTCTATTCTAGTCTTCCTGCATCTCGTCTCTAATCAATACATGAACTTGCGTCTTCTGCTGCACTGCACCTCCCTCACAATAACAGATGACGATGGCTGCTACAGACATGCAGTGAACATGAGACGATAACAGTTTTAAATCACGTACACGATGGTGCTCGAAAGTGATGGAAGAGAGGTCAGAGATCAGGGAGACGACGATTTTCAATCTTGTTAGATTGAATTGGTTGTGGCGATGATTTTGGGATCGCCAAGGCCGAGCGCAGGCAGTTCTTCGCTCCTCTATGCAGCCTGACCGCATCCTCATCTGCTTTTTCATGGTGTGGGTGGTGAACAACCAAGAGGAGGACAGGATCGAGAGAGGTGGAGAGGAAGATGCAAGGAGAACGCCTGGAAAGATGAAGTGGCGGCGGCTCGCCCCCTGATGTCCTGCCTGATTATGTCTTGCAGACACATGTAGTCTGTGCGGCAAGCACGCAACCTGGAGTCCAAAGCCAGTACGCCTTCATGCCGCTCAGATCAAACGGCTTCAGTTTGTTAACTATCCAAATCAATGGCCAGATGTTTTGCTTTTTTGTGATAATTTTTAGGATTTTTTGCCGATTAACGTGGAGGCCTCAAAATAAGCCTCCAATTAGTAAATAGAAGATACCACAAAGACACAGTCTGACACAAATGCCCTGTTAGCCGTAGCATGGCGAAAAGGGGAAAAGCTGAGCCAAAGCACAAGTTTGCAGACGGCCAGCACATCACACTGCCCCGAAAACACGAAGAAAGAAAAGGATGGACAAGCTAGTAGTTGACTGAAACTGAATGCAACGTTCCAGAAGGGCAGGCTAAGGTACCAACAGCCATAAGACTGAAAAATACATGGAGGCACATTTAAGTAGATGGAGAACGCGCGAGTATGATTCAAGAAGAGGACGACGGTGGGGTTTTCCCTTCAGATGGAAGGGATTCTCTTGGCTGATTCAACGCGTAAAATTCCTCCTGCATCTCAATAAATTCATTATAACTTGGCCGATTCCACTTGTATATTCCGAGGTGGTAGAGCAAGGCCCAGAGGTGAGTGATGAACTCGCCACCCTGCGAGAGGTGCTCCCGGTGCGCCTCTACCTTGCCGTACGGCGCGACATAGAGCAGCGCCTGCACCCAGAAACGCGCCAGCAACTTCCAGTGGTCCTCACTGTATCGCCTTGAGGGCACCGGGACGTCAACAGGTATCTCACCACGGAGTTGCTTCCCGAGTCTATAACCACTCATAAGCAGGTAATATTTCTTTTTGCTCATTTCCATTTCCATTTCCTCCCAGGGAGTGGTAGCTATGGCTCTCCAATCAATCTCTTTTGCGTGAGACGCAAGTTCACGGCATCGTTGCTTTGTATCCGCGGACCTCCCAGGGAGTAGCTCTGGCGCTGACTTCGCCAAGTAGGCGTAATATATACTTGGACAGAGCAATAGCCACGCGGCGATCCTTCTCTGCATCTGCTCCTCCTCCTGCTAATGTACCAGCTGCTTCTTGTTTAGAGAAACAGCCTGCTTCCTTTTTGAAACAAGCTGCATTTCCCATGCAGGCGCCGGTGCTATCCTCCTGCTGCCGCTCTGCTAGTTCACAGTAGCACGTCGCAATGTGCCACGCCAACAAATGCTCGGTCAAATAAACGCAACTCGGCGACTGCTCGGGAGAGTACAGAATAGATCGACTTACTATTCCATCTGCAAAATACCAGGACACCCATTGCTTCCCTCCCGTATCCTTCATCTGACCAAGAAACTCAACAATGGATGCCTTCACATCAGCATGCAACCTTACAGAAGCTCCTTCTTTGGTTTTGCTGCCCAACAATTCCAGGAGCACCTGTCCAATGTACTGAAATCCAAACATTCGAAGAAAGGGAGCACAAATCCTGTAAACAGGATTGAACCCAATGCGTAATTTGATGCTGAATAACTTCCACTCTCCCTTGATACTTCCTTGAACTATTGAATACTGACCGAGCTTATCTTGCCAGAGGTACTTGTCAAACCAATTAACATTCATGGTTACTATAGACGCTTTCAGTCTCATCCACCATATCGGCCGCCTCATCCACCACCGTATCGACTGATAGTCCCCCTTCCTTTGATTCCTCACATACTGGCAGGCGATAGCTACTCTCGCCCAATTTGACGTCCAGCACCGAATCAACAGCACCAACTGCAGCAGAGCCAAGGACACAATTATAACAAGAGTGATAATAAGATCTGCTGTTGTAGTGTCCACAAGGACGCTGGTTCCAGCACTCGGAATAGGGCTAGTAGCACTTCGTCCAGTCATTTTCCCGGGAATGGCGAATGTTACCCCAACAAAACATATCCCAATGAATGAAGCAAATGTCCATAAACTGGCAGCTTTTGCTTGATAGTAATGAAGGAATGCGTTACTGGTGAAAAATGTGTCATAGAGAAAAGCCAGCTCAACCTCAACCAACTTCAAGACCCACTTGTAGTCAATGGTGACAGTTTGCACATGACTAAAGATGGATTTATCGTCGTCAGCACCTCTATCAGTTCTGCCCAACCCAACAAAACAACGCTCCAGCAAATGAGAAAGAGAGAAGGCCAGGCTCACATCATGAAAGGATAACTCATCATTTCCCTTTTCATCTTCCTTCGAGCAGTCATCATCATTATTTTCCGTTCTTTTACATAATAATAGGTCATCCTTTTTTCGATGCCATGAACGAATATCGTCCATGTCAACTTCATTGTATATTGCTTTTAGGGTATGCAGGGTAACTTCATCATCCATCGCACGCATATCAGGGTTGATATCAACCATTAATGGTACTCTAATCTCACTCCATTGATCAGTTGATAAATGATACTGTTCCACTCCATCTTCCAAAAGTTCTATTCTGTCCCTCAATGTGCCTGGCAGCACAAGTGCCAGCGACCTGTGAAAGCCCTTCATTAAAGTGATGGCACACAAAATGCAGATGGCTTTGTTACCAATATCAGTGGAGGTTGTTGAGATACTCATTAGCAAGGCATATCCAAAGTAAAGGCAAATTTGAAATACCATCTTCGAGAGTGGGCTCTTGTAGTCAAGGCCCACATAGGATGTGACTGGGTCAACGCAGGGGAGGAGGGTAAATAAGGACACAGCCCATATAGGATACATCTTGCTCTTGACTAATGAGGATTGCATTAGACCAATGCTGTATGTACCAAGGGATATAGACAATACGTTTGCAGCCAAGAAGCCCTTCTGAACAATCCAGTGATTAGACCAGCGGCGGCAAGACCCAAAGGTAGCAACCAAGAAAGAGGTGGCAATTGCCACCAGTGCCAAAGCCTCAATACGGAGCACTGTTCCCCTTGGGCTCTTCCATAGATGTCTCTGCTGATGCAAAAAGCTGATTGACGACGTTGCATATCCCAAGTCCTGCTCCTCCATATTCCCCATGCGGCGGTAATCAACCTTGATGCAAGAAGGTGTGTTATGAGCATGATTCAAACACAATCCTACTTATTAACAAGTTAAAAAATTAATAGTACTATTAATTTTGTAATCATCACACTATTTATCGTTTCTCATATAGCTTCCATCATGGCATATTTATCATATACTTATTTTCCGCCGCATGGAATTATAAGTTGAAAGAAAATCACAATCAATCTTTTGTTATGAAAAAGAAAGAAAAATTATCCGCCACAGTTAACTAAAATATATCCTTCCACATATTTTAAAAATTACCCACCACTAACATCATAAAAAATATTAGACTAAAATACTCCTCCACCTGTTTTAGAAAATAACCACCATTGTTGCTATAAAAAATTATACTTTTTTCTCAAACGTTAAAAAATATATATACTTACGTGCTCACCTGAACCAAATGGTTTTTCAAATCACCCACCATTTTCATTATGAAAAAAAGTAACATAAAAATGTGTAAGTAGTCACTCACTATCATTATAAAAAATAGACTAAAAAACTCTACATATTTCTTAATTTACTCACTATTGCCATTACATAAAGTAACCAAAATATTTAAATATAAGTTTATAAATTAACCACTTCTTCCACTAGGAATACAACGAACCAAAAATAATAAATATACCAGATATGTAGGTTGATTGTTGGTACTAGCCCTACGTTAGATTGGGTTATTTTTAGCAGTGCAAATTGAGGCCGACCAGCTAGTTGTTTTATGGGATAATTACGTTTCAGGACAATTGTGGACTCTGATTGTCAAATAATCATCGAATTGGAGTACAAAATTGGTCAGAACGCAATTGCCTCTTTTTGTAATTTGAGAAAGGTTGTTGGATTATTTGAAAGGACTATAATACCCCTCAAAAACAAATGCAAAAAGTATATTTCATCACAACATTGAGATATGCGAGGCCAACACCAGAGAAAGGTAGCATCAGGTAGCACCTGCAGGGCGGCGTCAGGCTGAGCGAGGCTGACTTTTTTTAAGGGAAACTTGGTGAGGGTTACCAATCTGAATTCACTCGTTTCGATTAAATGAAACAATGGTGTTTACAAAGATTGTCGCCCGGAGGCAATGAAAAAGCAAAATACAAAAGGGTATGAGAAGAAAAACTAAAGAAATACATCAATAATCAAGATTAAGCATTAAGACCTAAGCATTAAGACCTAGAGTTTCAAATTATCGATGTAGAAAAGACATTCATCGCACACCAAGACTGCGCAACCCAATCGAGAAAATGTAGCCAATCCAGTTTGCACAATCACGAAAAACCTGCTTGCCTACTTTGCATTAGGGTAATTAAATCACCGCTCTGTAGCACCCCTACTTTTGGAGCCAAAAAGAAAAAAAATAATTAAAAAGGAATAAAAATCACTCCAAATTTAAATTTTTGTCCAACCTCTTTCCTTGCCATGATTTTTGAAAATAAAATTCACCAAATAAATTAAACCTAATATATGAATTTGAAATTTTGAAATATTAAAACAAGTGCTCAAGTGTTTGCATTCATTTAAATCTACTAAAAATTTGATCCATTTTGAATTTACAACAAATCAAATAAATTTGTCTCAAGTTTGTCAAATACACTTTGAATTTAAAAAGTTTTGATTTTGAAATCTTGCAAAACTTCACCATATGCATTTTTGGATTTTATTCTATTTATTTTGAGTGTTTGTTTGACTTCTGTTTTTGTTTGAATTTGAAATCTCTTCAAATTCAAATCCCACAAAAAGAATAAGGCAAATCCTTTTCCTTTTCTCTTCGGGCCGAAACCCATTCTGTCTTCTATTTTTTTTCCTTCTTTTTCCGCAATGGGCCGCGCCCTCCTTCCAGCCCAACTTCCCAGCCCAGCAGCAGCCCAGCCCGCTCTCTCTTTCTCTCAGTCGCTGACAGGCGGGGCCCACCTGTCATCCCCTTCCTCCGTCGCGTCCCGTCGGCGACGTCAGCCACAGTGCCGCCGCCCATTCCGCGCTGTCGGGCGCCACCTTGGCCGCCACGAAACCGCTGCCTTGGCGCCCCCGTCATCTCTGCCTACAAATGGACCGAGACCCCCTTCTCTCCCGCGCCCATGAACTCTCTCTCCCTCCTCTCTCTTCTCTCTCCGGCAAGACCCTCCGGCGAGCTTCTCCGCCGCCGTGAGCGCGTCCCCCTTCCCCTCTCTTCTTCACCGAGCCCCCACGCGACGTGCGCCACCTTGGTCTGCCCTCAGTCCGCGCAGCCGCATCTCCGACAGGGAGATCGACGGCGAGCCCGAGTCGCCGCCGACCTCACTTCGACGCCATCCTCCCCCGCCACTTCCCCGCGAAACCAAGCACATGGTGAGGCTCCTCAAGCCACCCTCTCTCCTTCGCGTGCCTTCTCTCCCTCCCTCTCGGCTTGTGCGCGTGTTCACGTCAAACGCCGCCCCTGCGCCTAGCTCCGGTGAGCCGCCGCCGCCATTCCAGTGCACCCCGTCGTCGATGCGCTAGCCTCACGGCTTCCCCGTCGCGCGCTCCACCTCCGCGACGAGCTCCTAACGCCCCTAGCCCACCGGACGTGTCGCCGGCGAGCCCTCCGGCCAACTGCCGCCGCACGCCGCCCTATGGTCCACCGTGGACAGGTGAACCGCCGCCCCATCCCCGGTCCACGAAACCGTAAACCCAGTCCATAGCCTTTTCCCATTCAAAAATAATTCTAAAATCCTAGGAAATCTCCGGGTCCTGTACATTTTACAGAAAAGCCCTCAAGCTTTTCTGTAACTATGTTTAAGCCCTGTCTTTTTCACAGAAAAGCCCCTTAACTTTTCTGTAATTACCTTTTAGCCCCTACCTTTTACAGCTAGACCCCCAAACTTTTCCATAATTACAAATTGGTCCCTAGAACTTTTTGACCCTACAAATAAGTCCTTAGAACCTTTCTGTAATTACAATTGAGTCCTTTGTAATTACAAATAATTCTTCAAATCTTTAATATCCATATATTTTCAACCATAACTCCGTTTTGAGCGATTCTTGCGCTCACGGATTCGTAGAAACGCGTAGTACATCATGGTACTACTATTGGAACCCCACATCATACCTCGCCTATTGTACCCCTTTTATCGATAATCGTGCGATGTCAAACTCGCATGTCACGATTGTTGTTCACCTAAGACCTAATCAATTCTGTGGTGCTAGTTGTCTAGTACCACCCACATGACAACACGCACCCCGCTCCATTCCTATACCGCATATTCATTTATTTCCCCGCTAACGTTAAATCTTTCATGTGGTATCGCTTCTAAACGCAGTAACCTTCTATATTCTGAGATCGACTCCGAACCTAGTCTTGATCAATCCTCGCTCAATCAAGCTTAAACCTAACCCTACAACCAACCCCTATACCGATGTTACCACCGATTCCTTATCAAGCCTTACCGCTCTATCACCTTCTTTTATAAGTGATCTTTTAATTGATTTTATTGGAGTTATTGTTCGATGTTATCTTAATTGCTATTTTTTTTTTTTGAAGCAACAGGAGGGGAAACTCCCCTACTGATTATATTTTATATATTTAAGAAGTCAAACATACAAATACGTAAAAATCACGAGAAACCAAAAGCAAACCAAAAAGAAAGGAAGAAAGCTATTCTAATGCTTGTAGCCATTCTTTGATTTGTGGTAAATATCGCGCTTTCTCTCTGTGGATAACCAAGGCGAATTCCCTCTTGAATTTGTCTTTGCAAGCCAGTATTGTTGGGTCTTTTCCATTAAAGATCCAGTCATTCCTTGTAGTCCATATGCTCCATGCCATGAGAATTATAATTTCCATGTAGAACGGCACTGGTAACTGTTGTTTTAACCTCTTGACAGCTCTTCCCGGATTTGATGTCAAAGGAGCATGCAAACCAATGGACTCCCAGCTTTGTCGTGCAAAGTTACACTTAAGAAATATATGATATATCGTTTCTTCCCTTTGTAATATACACATTTCACAGTTGTAATCATCAAGGTGCATATTTCTTCTGTGTAACACCCCTCTTGTGTTTAGCCTGTCCTGCAGAATCAACCAAAAGAATATCTTGTGCTTCATCTGACAACATGATTGCCACAGCCAATGTATGGATGGGTGGACTTGAACATTTCCAATCATTCTTTTATAAACTTTTGTCGATGAGTAGAGATGTGATCCCCATATGTAGCTCCATTGATCTTTGTTGTCCGAGAATTCCATTTGTTGCAAAATTATTTGTAGTTCTTGAAATTGTTCATATGCTTCCGCTGATAACGGCAGTTGAAAGATTGTGGTCAGATCTTCAGTTTGTCTTACTTGGTGTAGGGATATAAGTTTCTTTGTGGTGAATGAATAAAGTTCTCGATACTTAATCCTTGGAACCATGTCTGACCACATATCATCCCAGAAAGCTAGACTAGCTCCATCTCCCACTGTGGCACTGCTAATACCTTTATATTGATCTAGCAATTTCAAAATATCCCTCCACCAGAAGGACCCTCTTTTCCTTTGTCCTGGCAAGTTGGTTCCATTATAGTAGTTATCCCATAGGAGATGCACCCAAGGTAAATCTGCATAATTGAAGAATTTGTGAAGATTTTTCATGAGTAGAGCATCGTTTTGGACTGAAATTCTTTTAATGCCTAGTCCTCCTTGTTTCTTTGGCCTAGCGACCATATGCCATGCTGCAGAGGATGGTTTTTTGTTATTCGGGTTTGAGCCCCTCCACAAACAGTGTTTGAAGTATTGCTCTATCTGTTTAACAACGGTGAGTGGCAATCTTAATTGCTATTTGTTCTTAATCGTTTGATCCTAGTATTTTATCTGCAGTTGCGCATTCATATCATGCATGATCACGTGCACAAACCACCGTCATGAGCGTAGCTCATGACAAATAACTTAGTAATTTAGTCTTAGTAAATAATCAATCTAGTAAGTTAATATTAGCTAATCACCACTAGGTAATCCCTTAATCTATAAGTGAGTAATTAAAGTGACACACCTTACACTTGTACACTTGTTGCAATAACCTTTGTGTAGGTTACAACCTATACAAAGCCTTTACAAGTGTACAAGATACACGTACACGTTGTGCTCACCTTCACTTACACTCATGCTCTTCTCTCGCGTTTAGCATCCCTCATTTATATCGAAAGCCCTAGTGTACGATGCACTGCCTTAACAAGCCTTTCTAAGATAATAAAACCTTGCTAAAGTAAAACTGGATGCATCATACATGATTCGTGTCTTTTATCTTTCAATGGCGTTCTATCCGTTCTTCTTGGAGTTTAATTGGATCTTATTTGGTTCTTTTCGATCTTTATTTCTTTCGCGGTAGTTTATTTATACGTAGTGTTTTTATGCGCTAGCTTACACGAGATTCGAGGAAGAGTCAAAGCATGTCAAGTTTAAAGAAAGATCCAGAAGAATCCAAGTCAGAAGACACAAGCTTCAAGGAAGAACCTGAAGACATCGACCTCGACAGAAGAATTTAAAGACTAGGAACTCGAAGATTAGAAAATCGTTCATCAGGCAAGCTCTACTTCTCCTTGATCATGATTGAACCCACTGTTTTCGCAGTGCATCTATAGAGCCTACTCTCGTAATATACATTGCTTGTTATTTTACTGATTGTGTAGTTATGGTCCTACTCGCTACTGGTATTGATGCCACCTATATAGGCATTGTTACCAGAATCCTTGTTTACCCTTGATTACCCATCACCTTGATAACCCTAGGACAGTACCATCATTTCTACGATGGCACGACTACCTTGCTACTAGAACGCTTAGGACCCCTCGCAATGTTTCTACATTGCCACACCTATCACATACATGCTTTTATAAATGTGTTAAAAAGAGTTTGGTGGTGTGCGTGATACTTGGGGTTGAGAGTAGCACAACCGTGTTAGGTGATGATGATGGGATGGGTTGGACTACGGGCAAGGCCACTAGTGAAATGTGGCTTGTGAGATAGCCCACCAGTGCGGGATATGGTGCTTGCCCGGCCACATAAGGACCGGTTCTCTCGACCGTAACCTAACGATTTCCCGTACAACCACGGAACCTGAATGGGAAGGACTTATCCTACCTTCTTGGGTACTCTTGCAACACCACCGGAGGCTGGTAGTGGCAACGGAAGCTCAGTAGAACACTCGGGAAACGTACCTGTGGTCCGGTCGCGGAACCCATTGTCAGTGCATGGGGACCCATTGTCGGTGCATGGGAAAGCCGCCTGTCCTTGTTTGTACTCGGATCCTGCAACTCATTGCGGGAGCACGAATGCACCTGTTACAGGTGTGTTGTGCCGTAGTGTGACAATTCATTGTCACAGGCCCCTGAGTGTGATTCCGTGGTGGATTTGTGAAGTGCTCAGAGAAGATGGATTAAGCGTTACGTACCCCCTTGCAAAGGGTGCGTGGCCCGTGGGAAAAGCTGTACAACCTCTGCAGAGGATAAGAATTTATCCGGATGGACGTTGTCACGGCATATGACACGTTATGGTCTTACGCTCCTTGAGATTAGCCACCTCTTCTATTCCTTGGCGTGTGAGTGAGTTGTAGTCAACTCGTGTTTTGGAAGTGTTGGCATGGATGCCGGGTCGGTATGGCCGCTGAGGTCAGAAGGCCCAACTAAAACTTGGGAACTGGCGGGAATGTTTCATACTCCCCCAGGGCCACCCAACTAAAATACTGACAAATAACTCTGATTTTATCTCTAAATCCTTGGCTTGCTTTAGAGAACCCTGCATAAAATTGCTTTCTGCAAATGAAACCCTACAGCCTTCTCCTTGCTAAGACCAAATATGCATGTTCATATACCTTTGAGTAGTGTAGGGCTTGCGGAGTACCTTATGTACTCACGCTCTTGCATTTGTTGTTTTTAGTCAGAGAAGACTTCGTAAGACGACGACGACGATTAGGTTTTCGGTTCTGCTTCTCAAGTCTGCCTGTGGTGTTGGGCCTTGGCTTTCCGCTGTCTGCTTCACCGTTAGTTGGTCGGAGGGATTTGGATAGTTCTGAATCCTTGTCGTACCGCCACTAAGGGTGATAAATTAGGTATTATATTTATATACCTATTCGAAGTATGCTTTTGATTACCATATCTGTGTTGCGTATTAGCTACTGATCCAGGGACTGATACATGATGTACAACATACCCTAGAAATGGGGTATGACACGCTCTCATCTTCATCTAACTAAGGTGAGGCCACACCCCAGCCATTTATTCACTACTCTTCTCGACGCCATCCGACACCTTTCAAGGGGGAGGAAGCCTCAAAAGAGGGACATTGGGCCTCCCAATAGAGAGAGCAAAAACCAAATGAAACGACGAATAAGACAACCATTGCCTCCAACAGGACACAGAGACTTCCAGTGCCTGTAAACTGACACCTCCAGGGAGGGGATGACGTCAAAGATGCCACCGTCACATGTCAATTTAAGGCTAGATTTTCACCCGAGGGATCATTGGAGGCAAGAGACTCCATGTTGACACCTCCAGCAAGGATAACGACACATGAGAGTGTTGCCTGATGAGCAGGGCGTTAGCTCGGAGCTTCCACCGCGCCTACCAAATAAAGATAAGACTGGTACTCGTGCCAAAAGCTGAGTGACGCAACAACATTCGGCAAGAGGCCATCGGCATCGCCGCCGCCATCAACACCACTTATCCTGCCTGGTGAGGCTCCAATGGCATGGACGAGGGCGCCGTCCCCATCACGCTATGAGAGCTAGCAATGGGAGGTCGGAAAGCCACTGGCCGGCCACCGGCACCAAACAGGAGGTCCCACCATCTGCCACCTCCTGTTGGGCGCCCAGTCGGGATGGCAACGGGCGCATCAAGAGTTTTGCCCGAGCCAACCTTAGAAGATCGACGCAGGCAAATGACCGGGTCCGGCCGTTGTTGCCGCTGCAGTGGGCCCGCACCCTGCCTGGCCGAGAGAGCAGCCCGGGAGGGCCGCCACCGCGAAGCAATGGGGATGCCCATTCATTTGTCACCAACAACTTAGCCCAAGCGAGTTTGGGATCCGGTCGTACAGCCCGCCTCCACGTAGATGGGTTGCCGGGGCCAAAACTCGTCGTTGCTTGCCGAGATGGGGGGTTGGTGGTTGTTCGATGTTCGGATGAGGTGGAGCCCTGTCGCAGCCGTCCTTGCGACCGCATGGTTTCTGGCAGTGGCGGCGAGGTGAAAGCGACGTTGTTGGGGCGGTGGCGGCGGCAATTACGCCCTAAAGGACGATGCGGGCGTCATTTCAACTTCTCAACGCGAGGCTGGCTTGTTGAGCGCTTGACGCCAGGTCGCCGACTGGGCGCACGTCGAGCGTCGCGCTGGTGGATCAAATCGGCTCTCTAGCTAGTTCCAAGCATCGGTCGAGGAGTCACGAATTCATGCTTAGCAGATCAGCCGTGCCCGCAGGTCAACAACATCCTCTGCTCCTAAGCCCCACTGTGCCCGGCCACCCACCACATGGTCAAAGGTCGGCGACCAGCGCACCATTCGTGCGTGGACAACAACGGCAGCACGAGCCAGCCTAGGCGGGAAAGCAACTTTTGAGCATGGTGTGGGTACAGAGTGACGGAAGGAGGGAGGAAGTGTTAGAGATAAATGTGTAATGCAGTTAGGATTGTAATGCATCAACAGAAGATTGGTCGTGTTCAGTTGTTGTATTAGATTCTCTTGTAGATAAGTTGTTGCAAACCAAGATAGAACCGGTCATCCATATCTGATTGATGCGTTCATCTTGTACGCCGCGGCAATGGATATTGTTGCCCTATATAAACAAAGGTACGTGGCCCTCCGGGGTTCAACGCTTCCACAAAGTTTTACATGGTATCAAGAGCCATTCCTCAAACACATCTAATCCGTGGGAAGCTCATCCTCGACTTCAGCCCTTCTTGCTCCTCTAGCGCTTCCCGTCTTGGAGAAGTTGACCAAGAGCAACTTCAACCTCTGGAAGGCCCGGATCATGCCAGCCATCCGTGGTGCCTAGCTTGAAGCACTCCTCGATGGATCTGAACCCACACCGCCAAAGGAGGTCACGGTCACCGTCGACAACAAGCCTATCAAGCAGGCAAACGTGGCCGACTTCAAGTGGGTCGCACGCAACCAGCAGGTCATCAGCTTCCTCCTCTCATCTCTGATGAAGGAAATTATCCTCATACAAGATGCCAACAAGGAATCGGTGGCTGATTTGTGGAAGGGTATCTATGCGATACTCGGCTCACAGTCCCGTGCGCGGTCAGTGAACATGCGCATCGCCCTGACGTCCACGCACATGGGCAGCATGTTCATGTCTGACTACCTCAACAAGATGAAGTCCATTGCCGATGACATGGCGGTTGCTGGCAAGTCGATTGATGATGAAGAGCTTGTCAGCTACATCCTCACGGGCCTCGACTACGACTACAACTCGGTGGTCTCTATAGTGCTTGCCCATCACAGTGGGAGAGTTGTATCAGCAGCTTTGCTCCTTCGAGCAGCGCGTCAATCTTCTTCAACACATGCAGTCCTCTGTGAACTCTGCCTCCCATGGTTTCCGCAGTGGTGGGCGGGGCAATCCGGCTTGAGGACACGGTGGTAATCGCGGCAGCCCTGCAAACAATGGTGGCTGCAACCCTAGCTAGACGTGGTGGCGGATCCGTATTGGATTGCCGATACGGGTGACACCGATCATGTGATAGGGGAGCTAAACAAGTTGTCTATGCATGATGTCTACACCGCAAGTGGGTCAGGTATGAACATTGATCACATCAGCAAAGATATTGTTCCTACCCCTAGTCGCAATCTTTATCTAAATGATGTCTTGCACGTTCCTTATGCTTGCAAAAATTTAGTCTCTGTTCATTGACTTGCTCTAGATAACAAAGCTTTCCTTGAATTTCATCCTTAATTTTTCTTGATTAAGGACAAGGCAACGAGGAGAATTCTTCTTCGAGGCAGGTGTAGAGATGGCCTACTCATTCCCTTCCTTCACTCCAAGCAGGCGTACGTTGAGTGCAATCAAGCCTTCTGCTCAAAGTTGGCATAGGAGATTAGGTCATCCAGCTTTACCTATTATTCATAGTCATAAGTCAAAACAATTTACCTTGTTCTAGTGAGAATAATGTTGAGACTGTGTGTGATTCCTGCCAGCAAGCTAAAAGTCACCAGCTCCCTTATCCTATTTCAACTAGTGTGTCTAGTGCTCCATTGGAGCTTAGTTTTTCTGATGTATGGGGACCTTTACCCGATTCTTTTGGAAGGAAGACATATTATGTGAGTTTTATAGATGATTTCAGCAAGTACACTTGGATCTATTTGTTGAAACACAAATCTGAAGTTTTTCAGCGTTTTCATGAATTTCAACAGCTTGTTGAACGCCTTTTTAATTGCAAAATTATCTCTGTCCAGTCAGATTGGGGAGGAGAATACAAAGGGCTTGACTCTTCTTTTTTTTTTTGGCAAATTGGGATTTCACATTTTGTCTCTTGTCCGCATGCCCATCAAGAAAACGGTGCCGCCGAACGCAAGCATAGGCACATCGTTGAAGTCGGATTGTCTTTACTTGCCCATGCTTCTATTCCTCTCAAATATTGGGATGAGGCTTTCATAATTCATCCTTGTTGTATACTTGATCAATAGAACTCCGACTAAACTACTAAACTTTAAAACTCCACTCGAGGTTTTGTTTGGTTATAGCAAACTCCACTACAGATAAATGTGTAATGCAGTTAGGATTGTAACGCATCAACAGAAGGTTGGCCGTGTTCAGTTGTTGTATTAGATGCTCTTATAGATAAGTTGTTGCAAACCTAGATAGAACCGGTCATCCATATCTGATTGATGCGTTCATCTTGTACGCCAGGGCAATGGCTGTTGTTGCGCTGTACAAACAAAGGTATGCGGCCCTTCGGGGTTCAACGCTTCCACAAAGTTTTACAGGAAGAAGAGGAAACGCGAACGGGAACCCCAACTCCGATCAGTCGCACGTTGAACAGACGATTTCTAGATGGCAAACAAGGCACTGAAGTGCCTTTTGCCCCAACTTACTCCCCAAATCCCAACGAATCCATGATTGATGGAGACAATACCACCTACCTAATCCAAGGTCTCGCGCGCTGAGGACCGAGACAACCTAATTAAGCATGTGAAACCGTGATCGGCTACCCTTTTTTTCACGCAGAATCAGCAGATTCCGACCGAGCAAAACACAACTTCAGATCTGGAAACAATTTTCGGGCAGAACAAATAATAATAAAGAGATGAAGTATCAGCATAAATTCGTACGGTTGTCCTAATTAACCAGTGAATCTGCAAAGTTCACGATGCAGAGCTAGACGTAGCAGTGCCTCTAAAAAGGAAGCAAATTAACCAATAGTTCCCACTGCAAACACTTTCAGTGAATAGCCGCGCACCTTGCTCCTGCTTTTCTCTTCCGAGCCGAGTTGACCTGAGCTTCCCTGTTGCAGGAGGTTTCTCCCACACGCAGAGCCTGCAGCCTCCTCTCTGGATGCCGAGACTATCACGGTAGCTGCATTGCCTCTTCACATATTCACACGATGTTGAAACTAGTTTTTAAATCCAGCCATGTGAAACAACATGTTTATATTTTTCTTTTTATAAAATCCTTTGTCACGATGCGTGTGGCTTCCTCCTTCCATCAAGCAACAATACGTCGAAAGTTTCAATCATGCCTCTGGCCGGCATAAACATATATATTTCTAATTTTATAATCCCTTTGCATTTTGTCTGTTTTGATCATCAGGAATATTCCTCTTTAGCTAACAGGCGAAGGGAGTCAAGATCGGGTTTGGATCTGGGAATTGATGGTTTTTCAACAATTTGATTAAAAGTTACAGCTAGTATCACGTGAACATCGCTTCCCATAATTTTCTTTGGGTTTATTTTGGAAGAGGAAAGGATATTATAATTGTACTTTTGACCAAGCAAACCGTGTTAGGTGCAACCAGATGGGTCAAAAACCGTGGTAATATTAGGGCCTCACGGCAAAGGTTAAAAAAAAACAAATTCCCATATTGTCTAATTGTTAGTCAGATTATAGTATTTGAGATTGTTTTTATGGGCCTCATTAAGAGTACTTTTCAATATTTTGGTCTACAGTTTGCACAATACCAACTGTATTTTCCGTCCATCCAAAGTATCATAATAAAATGGGGCATTTTCGTTATTACCCCTGGTTTGTCTTCCAATTGCGATTACCTCTCTTTTTTCAACTTTGCGATTTTACCATTGGTTTTTCAAATTGAAGCCAAAAACTACCCTGTGGTTGCGATTTTATCCCTGATTTTGAAGCAAATCTGGGGTAAAACTGCAACAACAAGGGTAAACTCTTGCTTCATTTTGAAAAATGAAGGATAAAATCACAATGTTGGAAAAAGAGGGGTAAAATCACAATTAGGAGACGAATTAGGGTTAGAAACGCAATATTCCCTAATAAAATTTGGTTAGTGCAGTTGTTGTATCAAAATAAGAATTGGGTGAAATTGGGTAAATTGTCGAATTAAACTGAAGGCATGACTTAGTTTGGTTTCTATCTTTATTCATTGCTGCAAAGACTTCCATATGATACTAAGGTCTTTAGTTTTATCCACCTACCAAGCAAATGATTGAATCGCAACTATACTCCCAATGATTAAATAGCAGGAGTACTTTTTTTTCTTTTACGAATACACAATATAACTCAGGCACTCACAACGCATGCACACCCACCCTTATGAACGCACATACGCAAACCTTATCTATATGAGTATCTTCAAAGACTAAGCCGGCAAATCCTCAAGATTGATGAAGTCATCATTGGCGCCTCGCTGGGGACGTCGTCTACCACTAAAAGTACAATGCCATTAAATCCTAGATAATTCACTCCCACAGGGAGTCAAACCAGGACCTGAGGTGCTACTGAGGTTCTTGTAACCATTAGGCTATATGCCATTTCGCAGCAGTATAGCTTAACATTGTGATGACTTTCGTTGCTCAACAACCAAGTTGGAATTATCAGAGCGTCCCCAATGGTTTCTTAAGAGCTGGTCCAAGTCGAATTTGATCCTACATTGGAGGAGAAAAGGAGACGAGAGAGAAAAGAGCTTGCTTTGTCGACATGAATATTTATGGTGACTCTTAAATGAGGTGGAAAACCAACATTGTCTCTACTTTTGGGGGTAGGATAGTATTTCCAATTGTACCACATGAGCAATAGAGCATATATTAATTTGATGAACGAAATAGATCACACAAGTTATCTTCGAAACAACACTGTAGATACAATTTCATCTAAAAAATAGTATAACGTGATTTCATCTAGACGAAACCCTTCACTTCATCAAAAGTGCTTACATGACACACTATTTAATGAAAATGAAACTTTTATTAAGTATAGCATAATTATAAAAGAAATCCCATAAGGATAATTACTAAGAAGTTAGATAACACTAGGCTGTGCAGTGACTACTTCGAAACTACTGCTTAATCAGGTTATTTATTTTAACAAGCGCTATGGGGCCAGATCCGGGAGGTGCGTTTTCAAGATCGATCCGGTTATCCATTGATCGATCCTGTGATCTATCACCGATCAAAATCGCAGTGGTTGATCTCAGCGGCAGACCCAGCAAAATAATTATGAAATGATGAAGCGGTGTCGCAAATTTGATCCAACCGAAGAGACGAACTATGCAAATAAATTAAAGGCAGGACGGCGAAGCAAGACATTCCTTTCATACAAAGTAAAATAAGGCTCAGTTTGGCATGGATTCTCAAAATGATTCTGCTCTGGATTAGTATGGACAAAAAACTTCTACTAATAGTACCAATAATCTATTATATATATAATTGACCACGAAACGGAGCCACCACATTCGCTCTAAAATGCTAGAAATTCCCACGTTAATCCGAGAAAATAAGAAGAAAAAATTACCCACCACTGCCATTATAAAAAAATTAGTCACAAAACCCCCTACAAATATTTATAAAAAAGCTAAATTCAGAATAATAAAAAATAGCCAAAATACCCTCGCACATATTTCTAAATTACCCACCATGCCATTTTGAGCCCCAAAAAATAGATAAATTCGGAATAATAAAAAATAAACAAAAATACCCTTCACACCTTTTTGTAAATTACCCACCATGCCATTATGAGCCAAAAAATAGAAAAATTTGGAATAATAAAACACAGGCACAAAAAATACCCTTCACACCTTTTTCTAAATTACTCACCATGCCATTATGAGTATAAAAAATAGCTACAAATATCCTTAATTCCTATTTCTAATTTATCCACAATGCCATCATGAGTCCAAAAATAGCTAGATTCGAAATAATAAAAAATAGTAAATGGATGCTTATTTTAACATTTCAAACACAATTGAACATATGTCAAGTTAAAAATTAAAATCAATAACTCTTTAGATTGTTGGTTAAATACACCTTAATAGGGTTCAAAGGCTTGCTTGGTCCAGATATAATTTAGTTGAAACATAAGCAGTGAATCATTTTCTAAATGTGTAATGCCTTAGTGGTTTAACATTAACAATATTTATCTTTATTAAGTAAACATTAACAATAAATATGTATACACATCTGTCTATTAAATAAGGAAAGTAACAAAATAATTGACAAAATATAAAGAGCACATTTAACATTGCAATATGAACTATATGACTATATGATTGTTAAAATTTAGATTGTATAATGTTATTTTAAATAAATATACATATGTGATGGATATGATTGAACTCGAATGAAGCACGTGAGCGCAATCCGTCTCCTTACATGGGCCCAAAATAAATCATTGGCATCACTTAGTAGACCTCCTAGCACAAAGTCGTGTAAGCATATGTAGTTCATGTTTTTAAGTGATCCTAGGTTAGCATAACCGCAGGTGACATAAATGGTTGGCTTGATCAGAACTAAGCCTTTGAACCATGGCTATCTCCCATCCACCCATATATGTGAGTGCCATTGTCGATGTTTGAACACGAAAATCTCATATGTCAACGTAATTAACAAGGCTAGTTAGTTCAATATATGAACCAGTTAGTAGTGAGAACTAAAAGTGCCAATAATTTTGCACCGGATTGGTATCGATCACCTCCCGCGCGCTGTAATTCCATCCAGCATGAAGCAGCTTGAGCTTGCTGATTTGGCTGGTGCAGTAACCCATGCTTGACCCCTCGGTTGAAGCAGGTGCGAGTGAAGCCTCCGGGGGACGAAGGAAAGGGGAGCAACTGGAGTCCTGAACGCGGCGGCGGAGCTCCGGTGAGCCCAGGTGCGAAGCAGAGGACGCGTTCTCGGAGCTGCCCACCGACGAGGGTGGTCGGTCCGTGTCAGCCGTCCGATCGATTCAATACGCGCGGCCCGGTGTCCACGACCTCTAACGTTGTACTCGCGCGACGGTCTCTGCCTGTGCAACCACCCCCGGACCGGTGCCAGCACACTTTTGCTAACCGGCTACGACATTGACGACGACGACGAGCTCATCACATAGACGATGGTGACGACATAACCGTCCGCCGCATAGTCGCCGTGGAGCGGGACTGCGGGAGAACGGCATCGACGTACGGCTCCGTGATGAACATGCATCCGGTACTAGGTGATCATCGAAGCTGCCACAATAGAAGATCACGCCGGCGACCACCCTAGAAGATCACCCCTCGGTTCAAGCGGGGGCGAATGAAGCCACCGGAGACCAGGCGTTCTGAGCTGCCTGCCGGCAACCGTCCAATTCGACACGCGCGGCCTGGAAGATTCTTCGAGTACGCATCCAATCATGCGCCGGATCATACGTGTGTTGGGCCGTGCAGGCGCTGCAGCCACGCAGGCAGGCTGGAGACCAGTTAGCAAGAGGCTGGTAGTAATCAACCAGAAGTGCTTTGAAAATTCGGTATCTATCTTGTACAAAAAAATTATTTATTTGACTTTTTGTAAGTATTTGTTGACTTTTCAGCATCATGTTTGACTCTTTGTCTTATTCAAAAAAATTATGAAAATATTATTTATTTTGTTACAATTTATTTTATCATTAAACATAATTTAAATATGACTTATTTGTTTTATATTTTTGTACAAAAAATTGAATAAGACGAAGAGTCAAACGTGATGCTGAAAAGTCAATAAATGCTTACATTTTGGAACGAAGATAGTACAAGTTATTACTAGGTACTCCATTAGAAGCTCTTCATCATTGACCCGTAACTGGACCAGTCCATCCCGTACGGACAGCAGCGGCCATTGGCCGGGTACGTTATCACCTAGGTTGCGGAAGCCCGTCTCAACATCGACAAGCAGCGTTCGCTGCGACATGTTCTCCTCTCTTTCCGATGGACGACCCTCATGCTCCTCCACCAACCGAACGACCACGAAGCCGCTCTGATGGCAAAAAGTTTTCTCCAGCCTGCAGGTCGATGCAGCGGTCGCGCGACGACACCGGGCTGCCGCGCCATGACGACAGGTCGATGCAGCCGCCAGCAGGCAGCGGTATGAATGAACTGGACTTCTCGTCGTCGTCGTCGCCGCCGGCCGCCGCCGTGAGTGCGGACTCAAATAAGGAGCCCGGCACGCGCCGCAGCCGCACGCCCTTTTCGGCCTTTCCTCCGGCGTTGTGGAAGAAGCCGAGGAGGAGGTCGGGGACGAAGCGGTCGGGGCGGGGGCGGAGGCTTCATGAGACGTTGTCCATGATGGCGCGCCGCCATGGCTTGCACGCGCAGGCGCAGCGGACAACCTCGCTGGCGGCGTCAAGCCGGTGGAAGATCTCGACGAGGAGGTCCGTCGGCAGCGACGCCCACACGTCCATCATCAATCTATGCTGATGAGGAGATCTCGACAAGCAAAAAAAATTTCTTCTATGGCAAGCAACCAAATTAAGGTGTACTAGAAATTAACCGATCAGGGTAAAGACACTGAATTGTTCATGTCCCGTTTTGGAGAACGTAATGCAGCTGAGACTATGCAGTCCCACTTAAACTCTTACAATTAGATGGTGTTTGATTTGTCGCCACCGGCTGCCATGCCACAATCTGTGGCCGCCATGCGCTTGGTTTGGAGCAAACCTGTGGCTGCCACGGCTTTTGCAGTTCAGTTTGTTGCCAAAGGTGTGGCGCCTGAATATATTGGACGCCACAAATTGTGGCGCGACCAAAAGCTTTCCGTGACAAACGGTGGCCACCAACCAAACATCTTCTTAATCACTTTTGTTGGCAATGATCAGAAAAATCTAGTATTTTTTCAGAAGTCAGTGTGCTAATTGAAGCGACTTGTCAGTCTTGGGTGATGCACTTCTGATTGACCTGTCCCTAAAACAGGGGCGTATTTCCATCGATCTGTTTCATGACACAGCCAACAAGAATTTCCAAATTACTGTGTACTTTTTTTTATCATTATCGTAAAGGTGGCCTATATAGGAGTGTCTGAAATGAACTCTTTGTATCAACACTGAACAAAGGGAATAAACCTTTTTTTTTTTCCACGGAGAAACGTTTCAGTAGCCACGTTGCTCGGCCGGAAGGATGCATGGTACTTTATACACTTGTGAATCGGCCAAAAAAAACTTTTCAGTATCCTAGCTAATCAAACAAAGACAAGCCTATCTTATATCAAAGTCAAAAAGGAGCTGCCGGATATTGCAAGAGCATTCGCAGTCTCTCAATCATCAACACAATGTTGTTCTAACAATGCAAGATGCCATTGCTTCAAAAAGAAAAAAACAATGCAAGATGATGCTGGCTACTAATCAACGAAAAACGCCTCCTCGATCGGAACCTTGTTATTACTAGAAGCTCTTCATGATTGACAAGTACGTGGACCAGTCCATCTCGTAGGGACGGCAGCCGCCCTTGGGGTACGTAATCAGGTACCTGGAAGAGCCGGTCTCGACGTCGACGAGCATCGCCCGCGTCGACTCCTCCTCCTCCTCCGCTCTTTCGAAGAACGGACCACCCTCTTGCACCTCGATGAACCGAACGACGACGAACCCGCTCCGTTGGCAGAACGTCTTGTCCAGCCAAATCGGGTCGTCCCACCACTCCCGCACGAGATCCAACCTCCGCCGCAGCTCCCACCACCGACCATCATCATCCGTGCCGGCGGCTGTCGTCAGCACCCACACCTGTATCTGCTCAAGGCTCTGGGAGACGGTGCGGATGTTGACGATGGAGGGCTCGCCGTCCCTCGTCGTCGCCAGGACGCATTGGCGGCGGTGCTCGTACTCCGTCTCCGGCGCCGCCGTCGTCCACGCCCGCCCGGCGCGCGCGTCCAGGGACAGCGTGCACGCACGCGGCGTCGTGTCGGCGGCGTTGGCGGCCGACGAGGACGAAGCGCCGAGCCAGTGGATTGCGCCGCCGCGGCTGACGACCTCGGCGCCCGGCCGCATGTTGATTTCTCTGATTCTGACACGCTTCTTCTTCTTCTTCTTCTTCTTCTTCTTCTTCGGCTCCGGGGAGGATGAGCAGAGCTTGACCGGGCCCCACCCGGAGGCGTGGGAGGAGAAGACCTGGTAGCGAACGGTGATCGCGTCGACGCCGTCGTGCTCCCTCTCCGCAGCGACTATCAGAACGTCGTCGAGATCGTAGGCGGTGACGAGGACGTAGGTGTCCGCGGCGAACGCGGCGGCGGTGAGGAACGTGTAGGCTCCGGTGATGGGGTTGCACAGGCACAGCTCCGGCGCCTCCACGTCGTCCGAGCTGCTGCTGCCTCTGGTGCGCGAGAGGAGGAGGAACCCGTCGCGCGACGACAGCACGGCGCCGTACGACGACGACAGGTCCACGCCGCCGCCGGCGTAGGCGGGTGGTATGAAGGAACTGAGCTTCTCGTCGTCATGGTCGCCGTTGTCCTCGTCCTCGCCGCCCCGCACGCGCCGCAGCCGCACGCCGTTTCTTCCTCCGGTGTTGTGGAAGAAGCCGACGAGAAAGTTGGGGACGAAGCGGTCCGGGCGGGGCCGGAGGATCGAGGCGTTGTCGATGATGGCGCGCCGCCATGGCTTGCACGCGCAGGCGCAGCGGACGACGTCGCTGGCGGCGTCAAGCCGGCGGAAGATCTCGACGAGGAGGTCCGTCGGCAGCGACGCCCACACGTCCATCATCAATCAATATGGTCCTTTCCTGGACATCGACCGTCCAAAATAAAAACTTTGTTCTTTCGAAACCAAAGATATGTGTAGAATCCGATCAGGGTAAGGAAATTGAATTGTTCACGTTTTGGAGAACATGATGCAGAGAAAGGAGCCAACAGGGTGCATTGGTCCGTACAAGCGTATGTCTATTGTTACCTGTCTTTGATGAAGACCGTTAATATCACTCATCAAAATGTTAATAACGGCATAATATAAGCATACACGTTTTATTTGTGTCAATGTGTTTCTGGTGTTTCATGGATCGTGTTTCCTGGTTGAAAAAAACTGCTATAAACATAAAAAAAACTCTATGCTAACCAAAAAACTTTATCCAACACACTAATCAAGCAGCTAGAGAGCTGATGTCATGATTTATTTTCACACACTAATCTAACAGCACTCCCATTACATAACTCAAACAGCAGCTCCAAAACAACCAGAGGTATTGAATCCGATCAGGGTAAGGAAGTTGAATTGTTCCCGTTTGGAACAGAGGAAGGAGTGACCTTCAAAAAAACAGAGGAAGGAGCCAACGGGTTGCATTGGTACTGCCTGTACATGCGTGTATCCGTACGGTATGTTTTGGTCAGCATACGTATCAAAGATGACGTACTTGTAGTCCAGCTTATACTACAGCATTTACAACATCTAATATTATCTGTCTTTGATTAAGACCAGTTTCTTCTTAAATTCCTCTGCTTTTTCTACCGATACAGGAACAGAGGCAGAAGCCAACGGGTGCACTGCTACTGCCTGTACATGTGTCTATGCGTGTGTGGTAAATTTTGGTCAACATGCATATCAAAGATGACGTGCTCTGCTTGTACTCCTCCAGTGTCAAAATTCTTGTCGTTTAAGACATTGACACGATCTTCAAAACACAATTTTGACTAACATTTTTTTAATAAAATATTTTTAAAATAAAGCTAATGTGTAGTTTTATGAAATCATGTTTCAATATGAATATACTCGTATCATTTTCATATTTCTAAACTTAATGCATAAAAAAATTGTAGTCAAAGTTTAAAAAGTTTGAGTTGGGACAACCTCAAAACGACAAGAATTTTGACATTGGAGGGAGTAAGCTTATAAAGCATTGGCAATGTCTATTATTATCTGTCTTTGATGAAGACCGCTAATATCATTCATCAAAATGTAATAACAGTATAAACATACAAGTTTTATTTGTGTCAATGTGTTTCTGGTGTTTCATGGATCTCTAGTGTTTTCCTGGTTGAAAAACACTGCTAAACATAAAATAAAAACAAATAAAATTTTATGCTAGCCAATAAACTTTATCCGACACACAAATCTAACAGCTCGAGGGCTCATCTCATGATTTATTCTGACACGCTAATCTAACGGCATTCCCATTACATAACTCAAACAGTAGCTCCGTGTCCTTGACCTAGCTAGCAAACTTAGAGGGCAGAGGAAGCAGCAGCCCTATAAACTTTCCTGATGTGCTCCACCATCCTATTCTCGTCCGGAGCCACCTTCTTTGCTGTTGTGGTCTCCATGAATCGTCTCGCCCACATGGCCAATGACGGAGTGTTGTCTACATTGATGATATCCACACCAAACATCTTGTGTATTGTCTTGAACCAAAATAGGAATGATCCAAGTGTGAGGTCAAGGTACCCCATGGAGTCGCCTCCAAAGAAGCCTTTCCCATTGGACCACTTGGTCAAAACATCCTCCATGTGCTTCATCTTTGCAAACGATTATTTAACCATCTCCAGTCTTGCGTCCAATGTGGCCGCCTTCATAATGCCCAGCCAGTCAGGTAACATCTGCAAAATTAATACAACCTCCGTTTCAAAATTAACTGTATAATTACAGGTGTGACACTAAGTTATATATAATTCATGGGAACGATACTATTTTCTAGGTTTTCTATTATTACTTTTTACTTTTTGAAGCCCTTTTACTCACTTTGACCACAAATATGTGCCGGTAGGATATTGACATGGCCACTAACATGTTCTTTGATCACTAGTTACATTCATGCATAAAACATGAAAATTTAGCAAAGTGGTATATTGTGATACCACTGTAAAATGAACTCTAACTAGACAATTTTCGAAATCTCAATCAATCAAAATTTTACTCACTTCGTTGGTAAAAGTTTAGACATGTGGATTGGAAATCCAAAACTATACTACTTACTCTATTTATGTCTGAAAAGTAGTACCTTTTATAATTATAATAATGTGAAGCCGACATATAGGGATACCCATAACAATTAGATAGTGTACGTGTGTATATAAAGGTAAAGTTTGGTATACCTTGTGGTCAATGTAGGCTGCCCAGAACCTAGCAATGGCACGGTCGTATGGATCAGCCGGAAGTATAGGTGGAGCGGCAGTGACAAATGCATCGTCGACATACTCAACGATGATGAGCGACTCACATATGGGTCTGCCGTTGTGAATAAGCACAGGCACCTTCCTGTACACCGGTGAGCCAAGCAGCTTCACGTCTTCTTTACCTGTCATTGCTTAATTGCTCTCAGTTCAACTGCCTTCTTCAAAGTGCTTATAATGTGCCCTTCATTTGTGTGTTTATATAGTATTACTATATAGTTACAAAGTTGTGCACGCAATATTCTTGGACATAATTGATCGTCCGGGTGCTAGCGATGGCTTTGCAGGAGTGCCTGTGCTGCATCACCAGATCCTAGTTGTTATATAATAAAGGAAAAGTGGTGGTGTAAATTCCCTAGAATATTTTTTATTATGAATGAAAAGTTGAGTACATAAATAAAAAGAAGCCAAAAAAGGAGTGGCGAAGCCCTCAGACTATGACCATGTTTATATCCATTGTTTGAGCTGTTGCACATACGCTCTACTCTTGCTCTTTCGACAACAATGACAAATTCCTCCAAGAGGAAACGTTGGCAATTTGTTCCAAACGCTTTAGGATGATGCACGAGTACCGTACTAGCTTTTTTTTTTTTGGATAATGAGAAAATAAGAAGATCCCGGCTTTGGCCTCACAAGAGGTTACAGCTGTGTGTACCGTACTAACTTCTTTGAGGAAACCAAGCGGAAGCGCATTAATTGGGACGAAAGCTACTACTCATTTGTACAAGATACGATAGACCTAAGAACAAACACCAGACACTAAACCTCCAGTCCGGTCGTGGTCTGCATTAAGCTCTGGGGATAAATCATCTCCATCATTCAAGCAATGCAAGTTTTGTTTTGTGGTACCGCGCCCACGGCCCCACACTAATGTTAGGTTTTGTTGATTTTTCATGTGCGTGTGGAACCACAAGTTTGTGTCGATAGACCTAGATCAAATTAAAGCCTCCCACCGTATGGTGCGGCGCACCGGTTCATCATCTGTCATGTGTTGTCAAGTAGATATCGAGAGTAAGAAGAACAAATGGTACACTGGTTCATCTTGAAGACAATGTGCGCTGTTCGGCTAGCTCGCTAAGCCACCTCCCATCTTTGACCGTCAATGACGTACTTCCTTCACCTGTTTTTATAGGTGAGAGACCAGCCAGCTCATGGCACCTGTCCTCTCAAAGAACAATTTGCCCACGTTTTCTAATAGTGTCCTCAAAGATTCAATTGTTAACTCTTGCTGTAATCAAACTCGTCTGAGAGCAATCATGAAAAATTATGCGAGCAACAATATTTCATTTGGGAAATCCTAAAGGAAACTGGTGTGTTTTTCTCATAGCATCCACCACCCGAATTTTTGGCGCCACAGCAACCTCCTTCAACTCCGGTCAGTGTACAACCTCCTTCAACACCAGTGATGGGTGGGACGCACACCACTTGAAGCCACCAGATGAATTAAGCAACAACAAAAAAAGGATAACGATACAAGTATATGGAGTGGTACCATTCTTGTTTGTTGCCAAGAATTGACCGGTGATAAGGTAACAAATTTCATAAGACAATAACGACTTCTCATAACAACGTAGTATGGATAACAAATTTATAGTTACATGTGGGGTCTAGTTTTTAAACCATAGTTTATCAATACTACGGTTTTTGAAAACTAGGAAATCCAAACAGAGCCTAAAGCCCATTCGTCCTAAGATAGACGTGAAGAAACTGCTACCGGACTACCACCGGTGAAATGGCATGTGGCTGAGTAGCTTCTGCCAAACATGACAGGCCTTTGATCATAACTATCCAAGCCAATGTCCCAAACGCTTATAAGCATAGATTAGTTTAGCTTCTTGATCTCTCCTCCGGCACGCTTGGTGACTCCAGGGCGGTGCCTCCTTCGTCCTCTGCCACCTCGATCACCCCGCTGAGGTGGTTCTGCAGCCTCTTCTTCATCCTCGGCCTCATCGTCACTGGCCTCAAAGGTGACGTACCCTTGGGTCCGGAGCTCGTACCTCATCTTCTCCTGCGCCGCGCGAATGTTGTCCTGGCAACGCCTTATGATGAGTTGTAGAATGGAGGCCGCTATCTTCGTGTGTCCCCGTACTTCTCAGGATCCTCCTCCGCTAGTTTGTTGATGGCTTTGCACTCCGGCCGGGGGCTCTTCGCACTGGTAGTTGAGCAGCATCTGCACCTCATCCGGCGCAAGCCTGTACAGCTTCTTCTTTTTAGCTTCTTTCTCCTCCTCTTTCATGTCATCCAACGCGGGAAACTTGAACTCGTCAGGGATTGGGTTTCGGGCGATGAGTTCTTTCAAATCTTCCTCAGCTTTCTGCAGCTCCGCGTCCGAGACGGGCCTTCGGGAGCTTGCCATGTCTCTTCTAGTCGGTTTCCTCTCTCGTCTCACCCTTGTCCAGATCCTCCCTCAATTTGACGGACTAGCCTATCAACCCGTGCACCTGCACGTGCTAGCAATATTATAGGACATACACCAATTATGTTTGAGAAATATCTGCATTATGTTTGTTTTCTGGCTTTTGTAACAGTAGTACTATTTTATATTACGATTGACAGCTTGCCAAATATATGGTTTATAGTTGACTTTTACACAGGCCACCAAAGACACCGGTGCTTATGAAGATTTTGAAAATGCTCACCTATTGTTAAGTGAATCAGGCGTGGACCAAACTTGCATGGGACAGTTCGTAAAGAGTTATTAGAATGGTTGTCCAAAAAAAAGCTATCTTTGAATAGGAGGGCATGAAAGCTGTCAATCCACACTCCAGAATAAAGACTTAGTCTATAGAGTTCTCATGTTTCACCTTTCCTGAAAATTTTGTACCTCAAAATATACAGTTCCTATATTTTTTTTATTAATTTGCAAACTTATAGATATTTTGGCTGATGTAGGAATATCTGTCATCCAAGGCTTCTTGGAGTGTTAGTAACACCATGTATTGAAGTATATCAGAACTACGATTAAAAGCTGCCTTTTAGTTCTGATAACAAAAAGGCTGGGAACGAAGTTAAGAAGAATTTATTAATTGCATTATTTCCTAGATTCAGCACAGGAGAGTTTGGTAAATATGACCTAATGCAATACTTACCTGGATGAAAACCCCTCATTATGCCTCAGTTGTAGCTGAAGCTTTAGCCCAAGGGCCAAAGGTATTTATCATCTTCCTGCATGCAGACAAAACGTGTTGCATTGATTAAAATATATGACAGACGACGAAGATTAGATCGTTGAATTCGTTGAATCAGAAATTTTACTGGAGAGGATGCCGCATCAAACAGAACCGAATATGATGGCCATCTGCCAACAGAAAACAGCCGGTGCTTACCAACATGGGCGTCCTTATCACTTTCGATCCAGGTCACTCTTCTGTACGACATCGTGACAACCATTCAAACCTCGATTGCATGTGCCTTTTTGCTGCTATTTAAGGTTGCCGAGCTGCTAAGATTTAATCACAGGACGCGATGCCTCTCCTTAAACCATCAAACAACAGATCGAGGTTCCTGTTCAAGCAATGATTTTGATGGAAAAGACAAACATGATCAACAGGATGCATGCCATTGGTGTCGCAGAATCAGAGTCTTTTTTTCCATGCAAACTGAAATTAATATTGCGGACAAATCAAATTGATGATCGAGCTAGTTACAAAGACATCACCTTAAAATACCTTGGATATGTATGGATCAAGGGTTAGAGCGACATGCAAGTAAGAGCAGGAAATCGAGAGATCGGAGACCCAATTCTTGCTGGTTGTCCTGTATCTCACATCTCAATTAATCTTACTATGGAGCACCATGAGGGTGGGAAGCTGTGCAGGTGCTTGCCATACCTCGCATCTCTTCAGTCCCTGTGAGGCGTCGCTGAAGGAGCCTTCTTCATCTGCCGCTCGACCCCCCGTGCAGGAACTGACGAAGAAGATTCCTGCTGCAGTGAACGCGACGGCGCCCAGAAGCGGTGGAAGGGCAGTTGGAGATCGACCGCAGTTTCGATGCAGTTTTTCATGATGGACTGATTGATCGGATCTGCGGCGGCGGCTGCAGGTTCGTGAAGGCCAGGCGTGCTCACAGGTCGCGGATGATCGTCTCTCATACAGACGTGTCGTCAAGTCGCATCTGCATCTTCAAGGTGTTGGTGGAGCGAATTCTTGAGGAACAACAAAGAGGAGATCGTGGGAGGCGAACGGGAAGATGCAGGGAAAGCACCTCAAAAAGATCAAAGTAGGATAAACTCTGGGGGCCTAGGCGGCTAGGGTAAGTTTATGAGCAATACGTGGGCTGTAATTCGCATTGTTGATCGATGGTTACAATTTGTTGAGGATCCAAATCAATGGATAGATGTTTTGCTTTTTCCTCGATAATTTTTAGAATTTTTCACCGATTAATGTGAGGGCACCGAAAGGAGCCTCTAATTAGTAAATACTAGGTGATACCCCGCACGTTGCTACGGGAATGTCTTAAATTATTTGAAAAAAGGCATAAATATTAATAATTGTACTTGAAACATAATATTTGTAATCCTATCATTTCAGATTTTCCTTTGGATAACTACATATTGTTTAAGAGTGAAAGAACCGATGGACTTCATTCATTATAATGCTTAGGGAACAACAATTACCACTATGTTTCTCAATGCCTATAGTCTCACATATGCTGATATGAAACAACTTACCGATGCTTTGATTTGTCTCTTCAACCTCCAAGAATACCACTGGTCGAATTTTCAGTGATTAAAGATGGTCAGTTCCTTTTAGCAAACCAAAAAAATTAGTGTGCTATCTGATTAATGATTTTGTTACAAAAAAACATGGTGTATAAGTACATAAAGTGCGTGAAGATTACCTTGAAGATATTGATCCACAATCTTCTTGCCAAGCAAGGGCAAGTAGTTTCATAGATTCATAAATAATGCATGTGTATCAAGGTGTAAAGAGAATTTGTCAAACTGACAGTGCAAAGATTCATAAAAGATGAAAAAAAAAAAAGGAACCCTGCCTGAAAGACGATGGTATATAAATCTGAAAAAAAATTATTTGTTTGGGCTACCTGCTTCTTACTAACTGCTCAGTCCAGTGCGTTATATGGATGGGCATATACGCCTCTTTATCTCCAATCAAGCAACAGAATTGGTTGAGGATGAATACAAATTTTGAACATGAAAGAATTTGTTACTTGACATGAGTACATATTTGCATAAGGTAAAGAGTGAGGATCAAAGTGAGCAAGAGCCTGCCCTGAACAATTGATGAAATTTTGCAAGCAGAAGAATGATAGCTAGTCGGTATAGGTGTGGATCCTCCAATGAACCTAAAAAAAAAAGCCTGAACTTTGAGGTTGTGGCGAGTGCAGGCAAAGGGGCCATATATTTGGAGAGTAATGGTCATTGATGGTTTTTTATTGAGAAACGGCTCTAGGTTTGTCAGCTCCCATCAGTTACACAAAGCCATTAGTTAGACAAAATGTGATGATAGAAGTGGGGAAATCGCCCATGGGGCTACGGTTTAGCTAGCTGCTAAACAACTTCATTGCGATAAATGACAGAGATGAAGTGTGAGATTGGCATGGATAGCTAGGATTATTTTACTCAAAGAATCTGATGGTCAAAACAATTGTGATGACGTGGCTTAACGTGAGGGCAGCTTTATAGCAATTATGACTTCTTAATGGGTTGCATCTATATAGTATACTAGGAGAATACCCCGCGTGTTGCTGCGGAACTTTCTTGTGAATTGGAAAAAAAAAAACTATGGTTCCTAATGTGTTGAAGAGAAGGTTCAATGTGCAAAGAAGGAAGAGGGTCAATATAATCATTCAGACTCTCAGGGCATAATGTGTGAAGAAGATTTTTCAAATAAACAAAAATGTTGGCATAAAACTATTCACCGCAAAGATTTGAAGGAAACCTAACAATTGATTTACCAATACCCCCAAGAAAAACATTATCTTTATTGATGACGTTTACTTAAATAAGAGTTTAAGAAGAAATGTAACGCACTCAAACGTGGAACGATAAGTGAATGTTTGGAACAAACAACATAGAATCTGATTGATAGGACTACTCGATAGGAAATATTCATTCTGATCACCAAATATGTTATTTCTGCAAAAATACAGAAAACTTCTTTGTATCTCAACAATGTGTGGCAGCCCAATACACATGATAGCTTGCCAACAAAAATAAGAGATAAAGACAGACATCAATAAGTAGACATTCTAATATGTTTGCCTGATAAAGAAGAATGGAGAGAGATCATAAAGCATCGAGTTTACTCATGATGCTGATGGGTATCGCCAGTTAAAAGAAAAAATAGATTGCTACAGGGTTATATGCATGGGTGCAGCACATGTACACACGAATATATTAAGATTTGAAGATGGCATGCAAGCAATCCCAAACCTGTTAATGACCTATTACGAAATAACAAATGTGGAAAAAAAATCAATATGATGAGCATGGCTAAGTACAACTAAATAAAGCAGTCTAATAGGCAACAAATAGGTCAGGTCAATTGAATCTTCTGTCTGCCAGCAGCTGAATATAGATACGAAGGTGCTACGGCAACTGAACTATAATCCATCGGATATTGCTGCATGCCCGTGAGCGACGCCTGACGATTGAACCACATGATTGAAGAATCCAATCATCCTTGGTGCTTTGCAGTTTTGTAGGCAGGCACACGAACGATATAGAAAAATCGGGGTTGAGAGAGATGTGATCATCTGGCAGCCTGGTGATTGTGGCTAATATATAGCAGCTGTTGCGGTAGTTTTATGAGGAATAATAAAAAGGATAACGGATGGAGGTTATAAAACGCTTCCATAGAATTAAAAATTGATATTGATGCCGGAACGAATGGTCCATAATGGGCTCATCTATTGCTTGCTGTTTCAGGAGGGCAAGCGCTGGGTGTTGGTTCGTCCGCTGATGTACACTGCCAGAGGGGAGGGAGCAAGTAAATTGACGGCCAGATTAGCACGAGACATGATGATCTAGCGGCTCTTCTTTTCAAAGTGACGTGGCTTGTTGAGGATTGAGAGAAATATGAGTAACTGACTTTTAGTGGTTGCACTTATAAAGAAATAGTAGATATAGATAAGATTGTGCTCTCGGAAACACCCTGCAATGGGCGCATTTATAGATCCTGCACTGCACCCCCGAGTTGTCCTTAGGGAAGGATCGATTCTGAAGGAACCGAGATGGACTCGACAAACGCTCGCACTCTAGAACCCGCCGCAATAACGAGATTGAATTGAAGAACAAGAGAGAATCGCGTAGGAACAGAAGGTACTACTCGTTGGTGCCCCGTTTGCACATGTGCGACCCTGTGCACTCCTATTGTGCTTATTCTGTTCCTACGCCTAGACGTGTTTGGACAGTCATACGTGTTAATTCTTCAATTAAGCCTTATCTTTGGTTCAGAATCAAGTTATCAAGCTGTGTCACATAAATTTCATAAGATGTTGCCCTCAGATACCCACATCAAACCATGACAGATAAAATTCAAAGCGAACAAAGATTACGAAAACAGAAAGAGAACATGCGAAGAGCCAAAAGCTCACAAAGATGCATTGAGCACACTTTCACGCAATCAATAATCATACAGTTGTATCTGCGCAAATCTGGGGCTACAAGACGGGTTCAGCTTAAATGAGAAATCTCCATTTTGTTGACAAAATGTTGCAAAAAGCCCTACTGGTATAGCGGCATAGATAGCGAGAGACAATATTTATGCATCATATTCTTCATTAGCGAACTTGTCCTCGGGATAGCAGACCGCAACCACTGGGTTCCCACCAAATTTCCTTCCATGCATCGCCGTCTTTGCTTTCGCGGCACCGTCAATATCTGCGTATTCCAAAAATACCTGCAACAGAAAGCCCATGCATCAGAAAAAAGGAAATCAATACAACAAAAATGTTCTGCAAAGTTTGAACCTCAAAGTAAGGCTCACCTTTCCAACTCCTGCGACCGGCTGTCCACTGGGGTCAGGACGTGGGATGATAACTTTTACCAAAGTACCTGAGGCAAGAGTTATTTGGGATTACTGACTAAATTTAACAGGGACGCCTAGGAGAATCAACTAACAGAAATAAGGATATCGGGGTCTGAAATGCACATTGAGGGGTGTGGTAAAGGTAAGCAGAAGACAGACAGAAATGAGGTCTTAATTCATCGGATGCAGAGCCGAAAAAAAGGGGATGTACAAGAAATGAGAAGTTGACATACCATATTTGCCTGCTTCTAGCCTCATGTCTTCCATAATGTCCTCATACTCTTCATCATCTTTTAATTCATCTGCGCTTACCACCTGAGTCAGGCAAACAACCTTTGTAGGGAATGACCCAACTTGATACACAAGTTTCTGTTCACAATGAGCATATCACAGGATCAGAACATCATGAGCAACTAGACAAGTACAACCTAGTTGGCATAAGAGAATAACTAATAGTCATGGATGGCAATTTAATAGTTAGTCTGTACCTGTAATTGCACTTGCTGCTGTGCCTGCAACAGGATACTTTCCTGCTCTGGTCTTGGCTGAGATGCCCCCTGGTTTGCTCGTCTGACAGTAAGGGTTTTGTCTCCCATCTTAATACCATTTAGAGCAGCACAGGCAATGTCAGTGACATTGATGTCTTGGTAAACACAGAATGCATAGCCTTTTGAGTTACCAGTTTCCCTATCCTTCACAAGATCAAACCCTCTAAGAGGTCCGAAGGATTCAAGCAACTCCCGAACTTGTGCTTCTGTGAAGTAATAGGGAAGGCCACCAACAAAAATACGGTCTGGACCCTCTAACCCTCCACCACCTGGTGTTAGTCCAACTGCAGCAAGATTCAGATTGGGGCTTGGTTGGCTTGGGCCAAGTGCAGCTGCCAGAGATGGGTTATAGTCTGTTGGTCTTCTAACCTTCACTGGTGCCCCTTCAAACATGATGCCATCCAGGGCCATTGCATTGCTTGCTTCCTCCACAGATCGCATTTCCACGAAAGCAAATTTCTTGTCATGGTTTATGTAGACATTAAGAACAGCATCACCTGGACCAGCAGTGTTTCCTCCAATAGCAGCCATGACTTGATTAAAGTATAATGCAACTGTCTGCAAAAAAGGAAACCAATTGAACCAACATTGGTAAATTATATGCAGGCAGGCATGCACACACTTTTGGCATTGCAGTTGATGGGAAATGCACAATGGAAATATAACGATTCAAGTATAGTGACCTGTTCATTAGCATTCGGAGGAAGGCCACCAACATAAACACGACGAGCATGACGCGTGGCCTGGCAGGAAACAATGTTTGACACATTGTTTAATGTTTATACCTCCAGAACATTATCAAAAGAGAAAAGACCTCATACCTGTTGAGTCATTGCTTGTGGCTGGAGGACCAGTGGATTATACTGATTCAAACAAATAAAATTGGTTACAAGACGGCGCAAAATGCAGGTCAGAATGATATATTATTAAGGAAATGTTGCTTCAAATGTTCAAGTCCTTTATAAAAGAACTGGACAATCACCTGTCCAACACCGAGCGGGAGCATGTTTGGAAATAAGTTAGGCATAGAAGAGCCTGGCATTTGGCCTGCAATAAATCAATAAATTTCTAGTGGGGGACATAATCAATTAGCATACAAAATTATAGCCCTTAAAATCATCGTTCCGGATGTATAATATATCAATATCCAGCTGTACAGCATTCCCTTCAGAATGAAATAACTTGGACAAATGAATAATCATGAAGCAAGCAGTTGTGGTACTCGCTAGTCGAAGACGAATAAGACAATATCAAACCAGAGCACTGATTCCCTCCTTGTACGTTAAAGTAACAGTAGGCAGTTCATTCCACCGGCAGCAGTAGGGCAACTGACCCAAGTTTGGCTTCTTACCAGACACGAGCCTTCTTACCATACAAATCCACAAAACAGACAAACAACAAAAGAACAAAAGCAAAAAAGTTTTCCTCAGTTCTCAGTTACCAAGAAATCATAAAAGGAACATAAAATTAGTGTGCACATATCACATATCAACGCTTCACATGTAGGACTTCTATATAGGTCTATCCTTAAGCAAACGCGTCTGTCCAAGCACCTCATATGATGCTACCGATTCATGTTAAGGTGCTTGGAGATATGGCACCTTGAAGCACTCTATCTAGATGCTCTATAAAAAGTTGCAAAGCTTTGTGGTACCAATTGTTATGCTAACCTCAGCATTCCACTTGAGGTATGTTAGTAATAGTACAGCTTTGTAGATACTCTATTAAAAAATTGCAAAGCTTGTTGGTACCAAATGTTATTTGATAATGCTATGTCCAAAAACTGGTGGTATGTTAGGAATAGTACAGCAGTGTGGTAGCAATAGTATGTTTAGAATATGTCACATCCAACTATTGAAGTAATAGTACAGCACTGAGGTAAAAACGGATTATTTGCAAGTCCCAACAACATAACCAAGCAAAACTGCAATGACGTGAACATAAAAAATAAACTGAGTTGATGAGAGCATACTTGGGGTTGGAACAACTGTGAATGGAGAAGCCAAAGGTTGCACTGGTGGAGCATCGAACCCACTAACTCGCTTGCTGTTTCAACACAATTATCAGTGACTACTGAGAAATTGAGTCGTTAAAGAAACTGGATACCACATGAGATAAGAAATTATACTTAACACAGAGATACCTGCTATTTTTCAATTAAAGCAATTAACTACAGTTGTTTAATATGCATTGCACCCGGCTCAAATAAATAGCTTTCAAAGCAAGATTGGAAAATTACAGATTAATAAACAAGAAACTGATTTGGTTTTCCTGCATAGCTACTCTCATTAGCATGAACAACTTCAAGATGGTACAGATCATCAGGGGAAAAGTACTATGTGCATTGTCTGAACAAAACATTAATAACTGATTAATCAGGACCTTTACTTTCTTACCTTCTTGAACGAGAATGAGAACTAGATCTGGTATCCCTGTCCCTTGAACGAGATCGTGAGCGATGCCTCCGATGCCCATCTCTTTCACGGTCTCTTATCCTGGTTGTTTCATGAATTAGATATCAAAATTCTAGACACAGGATCAGCAAAATACATGTCAGTCTCACTAATAATAAGACATGTCACATGTCCAGAACATGGTTGCATAACTTCTGATGTGTTCAAAAGAACCAAAGTCACCGTACTTTTTTTTTGATAAAAAGCAAGGTGCATACAGAGTGGTATACCTTTCAGAATCGCGGCTTCTGTGACGTTCATGATCATCAGGACGGTCTCTGTGTTCCTTTCTTTCACGGTGATGCCTACTGTGGCGATCACTGTCCCGGTCCCGATCCCTGTCCCTATCACGATCCCGATCCCTGTCTCTTCCACGATCTCTGTCACGGTCCCTGCGACGATCCCTGTCCTTGTCTTTTTCTCTATCTCTGTCTCTATCCTTGGATTTTGCCAACCCATCATCACGCAAATGTGTGTCACCCTAGAGATAAGAGCACAGTAAAACGTTAAGTTGAGCTTATTGACACAAAAACAAGATAAGCTAAAATGAGAAGGCAGCTTTCTCTCAATGACAAAGAATAAATCTATGAAAAAAATTGCAATAGAATACTAGAAAATCTGCATTATGAGCAATGGAAAGAGGATAGGCCTGTGGTCAGATTCTTGACGCACATGAGTTACCGGGAACCATCAGGTTCCTTGCATTTGCATCAAGTGCGGACATGTACGGTTAAGGAGACATAGGTAACAAATATGTAGTTCATCATTCAATTTGTCATTCCACCCTCGAGGACTTTAATTGTTAATTCACATACCTTTGGCATGATAAAGATTACAGGTGAAACACAATGTCAACACAACCATACCAATCATATGATCAGAACACTCCAAGCCATAAAATGGGACTAACCAAAGCCTGCTCGCTAACAGCACCACTGAAACCTCTCCCTCGCCCACAAATCTCGACAACACATGGTACCACTACAGCAGAACCAAGGTCACTCTATCAATCTAAACCAGACCCAAACAGAAACAGTTTTGCCTCAGCTCGTCACATCTGCTCCCCTACTAGAGGTGGTAAACAGCACATCCACACAGCAGATTTGAAACCTTCCAAGCGCCAATCAAACAACACAGCTTACTCACACCAACCTATTTGACAAAGGGGAACTACCATAGCAAGCGAGAGCATCCAAGTGAGGCCACACACCAGCACCCCACGGAGCGCATCAAAATTGAGATCCCAAAGCGAATTCTAGCCTCAGGCGTCTGCACCACTCGACTATATCGAACCGCCGCCAGATTCCCACCCCACGCCCAAGCCCAGCGGCGCGTCCACGAACCGCGGGGAGACCCTAGGATTATCGAAGCACTCACTGCGTACAGGCAGATCGAAGCGGCGCGAAACGGGGGGCCGTCGCGGCACTAAGGAATCGCGGCACATAGAACGGATTCCAGCACAGCAAGGAACTTCAGTGCTCACCTCGGCGCGGACGCCCTCGACGCGGTCCGCATCCCCTCCGCCGGCGGCGGCGGTGGCGCTGGTGTCGTCGGCCATCTCGTCGCGGCGCAGGAGAGTTGCTTGGGGTTGGCTCGAGTTGGGGGCTTTCGACTTCGCAGGCTGTGCTCTGTTTCTTTTGCCTTTGCCGCTGGGTGCAGATGGGTTGGGCCTTTGGTCCCAGTCGGCCCGCGATCCGTCGTGATGGACCTTGACGCCCCGAATGCAAAGTAGGCCCCCCATCGTGCGTGCTTGTGGTTTGCTTTCAGAAAAAAAAAAAAAAATGCAAGTTTCCTCCAAGAGAGAGAGAGAGAGAAAAAGATGCAAGCAAGGTTGGCCAAACAAAGGAACAAAACTTTCGAAAATTTTCCAGGTTACCTGGAACAAAATCGTGGAATTCAATTAACGTTCTACGCCATGCATGACCATGCCAAGCAGCACCAGCCACCAGGTCGAGACAATGCACACAATCAACGAATAACACATGCAGTATATATGTAGAGGGTAAATAAGATCATTCAGTCTGATTCATAATTTGCAACACACGTAAGTACAGCAGGACTATCCCTGCTCACGGATCCCAATATATACAAAGGGAGTTATTTCAAGTGCTTAACGTACACACAGTGATAAGTAGGCAAAAAAAAAAAAAAAAGAAGAAGAAACGCGTATTTCCGCTCCCCCGCAGCGATATTGGATCCAATGACCAATCGAACCACCTTACTGCTGGCTCAACAACAATCCCGAGATGTCTTACCTTGTCAGTACTTGTAACTTGTTATGAATGGAGTGGGAAAGGACGGCAGCGATATGGCACTAATTACCAGTTACCACCCCTCGTACTTTATCCCATAATTGGTTATGGGCGGATTAAATTTTTTGCAAGGGACGTGCTCGATTCTTTGCCGATTTACATGTGCCTCATCTTGAAACGATTCCCAGAGCATGTTGGGCCCTTTGATGCGGATGTTCTCAAGAGACTGGGGCAGCGCCGGAAGGAGCTCCATCTCATCGCAAGAAATGATTCTCAAATCCTTGAGCGATGTGAGGCGCTCCATATGATCAGGCAAGGCGTCCCAGGTGCACTGACTAATTCCTAGCGAACGCAACCCAGCGAAGAGCTCGCTACCTTCAGGAATATATACCAATCGGCTGCATCTGAAGAGGAAAAGTTCACCCAGGTTCTTTGGGGCGTCTGGATACCATGGGCCTCTGTAGTGACGAAGCACGAGTTTTTCAAGATCCTTGCGAGGTAAAAGGCCCTCAAGTACATCTGCTTCCACGTCTGGATTGCAGGAGTTTTTAAAGTCCAAAAACAATCCTGTGAGCCGCTTCTTGCCAGCTATGTTGGCTTCAAGAGCTTCATCTTTGCTTCCGACATTTTCAAGACCAAGGATCTTCAGATCACCTCGAAGGCTGTTTAGGTGCTTCAGCTGCTTTAACTCGTACCCTTGTTCCTTCCTTACATGGAAATGTGGTATCCATCGGAGTGAGGTCAGCCTGCCAATATATGGGAAATCGAAGTCTAGACCGAGCATCCGCAAATGGATGAGGTTAATGCTAGCTATATCTTCAGGGAAGGAAACTTTGAAACAAAAACCAAATTGCAGGATCTGCATATGGTAAAGCGTGTTAAATGTGCTTGGGAAAAGCAGCTTGATGGATGATGGGAGCCCAGCTCCTTTCGAAATCCCAGTAAAGCAAAGGAAACGTAGGTGCTTCATCTGACCAATAGAATCTGAGATCGATAAACCTTGATTTTGTCTGTACAATTTTATTCCTACGGTCAGCACCCGCAGTTTCCTCATCTTTCTGAAAATGCCATCGAAGAGCTTTTCCTCAACCAATTCATGTGACAGTACGCCGTCAAAAGAAGTATGCTCTTCGCGACGGAACTCCTCCTCAATGATCAAAGTACGTAGATTTTCCAGTTCGGGAATTTTGCCGATCGTGTCCGCCGTATCATAGGTCTGAATGAAAAGATGGCAAACCTCTGGTGAAATACCACTTCGGGGGTCAAAGCCATTCACATCAATTCTAAAGTAGTCACTTCCAGCAACCCTCTCTGCCAACTCGTGCAGTAGATCATGAATTGTGAAGTGATTCTGAGAGTAAATGATGGGATCTCCGCATTGCAGAAAAGAGAATGTAAGTAACTCATCAAAGTAGAGCTGGCCTACATCTTCCAGCTCCTCTGTTTCATTACTTGTCTTCACAAAACCATGTGCTATCCACATATTAACCATGTTATCTCGTTCCAACTTATATCCTTTGGGAAATGTGCTGCAGTATTCAAAGCAACGCCCGACGTCAGCACCGAGTTGCTTATAGCTCCACCACAGAGCTCCCATTGTCTCATTCAATACGTCAAGGTTTGCTGTTGTTTCCCAGAAATTGATAGTTTTGTTCTTTTGAAGCCTCTTTCCTACTGTTACTGCTGCAATGGGTGACCTGTGTAGCTTTTCTGCAATCTTTCTCCCGATCCTTCCAAACTTTCCATCATCATCAACTGCATCATGTAGTGCGTGATGCATGAACAAGGACAAGTAGTCCTCATCCTTCATATCAGGTATTGAAATTTGCTTCTGAGCACCTAGAGCTGCAGCTGCATCTTCCTTTTGAGATGTCACGAGGATTCTGCTTCCACTGTCCCCAGCATTCAGTGCATCAAGTAGGATGTCCCTCTCCTTCTGATTTCCATCATCGACCCAAAGATCATCTAGTACCAACAAGAAACGTCGGCCTTGCAAATTTTCCGTTAACTCCTTATGTAGGCTTCTAAGATCCTTCCTATCTTGCCCAGTGATCTCACGAAATATGTCATGCACACTGAAAGTCTTAGACATTTGAATGAACTTGATAAGGCTGAAATGTTTCCCTTCCTTTTTCTCATAATCACAAACATGTCGTGCCAGGGTAGTCTTCCCGGACCCTGAAATTCCATGTATGCCAATCACAGAATAGTTTTTATTGATAATAGAGCTTGGTGCACGAAGCATATTACATATATCCTGACGGACCTCCTCTCGACCGAATACCAGTGGCTTAATGCTTCCGTGCATATCGTCAATCTCCTTCTGTTTTCTGCAGCTTTCCTTGTCACTGTCCTTGGAGGAAATATTGTTGCTGCTGCTTTCCTTGTCAACATGGTTGATGCTGACAGAAGGTTTGTCGCCACTGCTTTGCTCACTCAACAGAGGTGATTTCTTCGAGTCAGTGATAATAGAATCAATATGCTCCATTTTTTCCCTCAAGCTTTGTGTTTGAGACGCAAGCAGGAAAGAATCTAATGCAATGCCATCTTTCTGCAAGAAACAAATTCCAAGTCATTACCAATCATAAGATATTGGTAGATATTCATGTAATTATTTGAGCTGTAATTTTGATCCTTAAAAGATATTGGTAGATATTCATGTCCCTATGATTTGCATACAGAACTTGTTCATACAATATATTCTCCCAAAACAACAGAGCACACAATTATTTAAATTGATGCATGAAATGGGGAGTCAATCTAATTACACATTGTACTCCAATTTTGCAAAATCAGGAACCAAATTGAATCAAAAAGAATTGAGTTAACAAGTGGACATTTTTTTTTTTTTTGAGGAAACAGGAGGGGAGAATTCCCTCTGATTATATTTTATATTTAGTAGCATAGAGTTTAACCACAACAAGTTCAAGAATAAACAAACAATAAGCCAGAAGGAAAGGAAAAAAGCTATGCTAATGCTTCTAGCCATTCCACAATTTGAGGCAGATATCTTGCTTTCGCTTTATGGATAACCAAGGTGAACTCTATTTTGAATTTTTCATTGCAAGCTTGCACTTTTGGGTCTTTCCCATGAAAAATCCAGTCATTTCATGTTGTCCAAATGCTCCAAGACAAGTATCATCATTTCATTAAAAAAGGAGAAGTTCTTGATTCTTACATAAAAAAGTGAATACAAACACTACTACGATTAAGGCTTTGGTGGAAGACCAACCACAAGGGCATGTAGTAGCGGGCATGGCGCCTGCCACTGTTAGCCCTCAGAAACAAATAAAAAGAAGGAAAACGGGTTGGGCGAGCCACAACGCCACTTGTGACATCCAGCCACCGTCACTTCTCACTCCGTGGCCCCGTGCCTTTCAGATTATGCCCCGCCAGTCGCACCTTACCACATCGTGCGCACGACCCGTCATGCCGCATTGAGCCATGTCTCCCTTGCTTGCACTCTACTTCGAGCCCTGCCAGATCTGTTGGAGGTCAAGTGGAGGATGGTGGTGGAGTGCCGGGTCTGAGGGAGAAGAAGTGGAGGAGGATGGTTGAGCCCCAGAAAGGAGAAGAGAAAGGAGTGGGGGGAGAGGGGGCAACGGTGTAGAGAGAGAGGAAGACAACCCTAGGTTGCTTGTTTATATACGGACTCGATGCAGGCTGGGGCCAATTGATTTCCACTAACAGGCCACTGACATCAGCACGGTATTAGTAGCTTGCCACTTCGACTAAAAATACCAGTGACGGACTGCTGACATTAGCAATGCCTGCCACCGTGGCTCGCCCTCGTGCCAAATGCGGGTTTTAGCCCCATTTTTGGGTGCCCACTACCACTACAATAAAAAGGAAAATGCCACTAAATGATCTTTTGTAGTAGTAAACATTATACGTAATGTAAACAAACAGTAAAAAAGAATACAATATGATATTTATAATTAGAACAAGTCCAATTTACCCCCCTGGACCCTTATCAAAGTCTAAAAATCAACCCCAAACTCCAAAACCGTCTAACTTCCCCCCTCCAACTCTTCAAAAACCGGACATTTTTGTCCCTCTCCCCAACCCACCCGGTTTTGATGGCTGTGGGACCTAATCGTCAGTGTCCAAGACCTCATGCACTGATGAGGAACGCCCCTTCCTCACACACCGGCGTCCTCATCTCATCCGATGGCTACCTTTTGCCGCATATCCCCTGAGGCCTACTAATATAGTCGACGAGAACGTGCGAGGAGCTCCCCAACCGGACATAGGCGAGCTGCAGCGACGAAGGAAGCAGCCAATGCAAGCTCAAAGGAGGCGGACCACCATGACCGCACGGAGGCGGACGCGATGCTCCATCTCCCGGTGGCCACAGCCTTTTCCAATCTCTCTGCTCTCTATTGAGCTATACATTGGCGGCGCCCGTACAGAACAGTAACAATTAAACTAACAAATCCTGGGGCATGCAGCTGCAAACAAGGATACATAGAAACTCATTGTATTCGGCTGTGTTGTTTTTTGAACATTCAAAACTGATATTAATCAGTTAGATCAGTTCAGTAGGTTTTATTTATTAAAATATCATCTAAACCATATAAAAACTGAAACTTTTCAAGAAACTATAAATCATGCAAAATAAAAGTATAAGGTGTAGTGTAATACAAAACTGAGAAGCTATCATTTGAATAGTTATGAGTTGTGCAACCCCTAATGCTTCCATACATATATATCATCCCGTTGTTTAGCGCACAAGGCTCCGTAGCTGGTTCCACGGCAGAATAGTAATGTGTTGCAACTGTTCATATTTGTACGTAGCTGTTTAGTTCAACTTGCTTAAGTTTTTGTATGATCTCATATTTTACATGATGATGGATTGTGCCTGATCTTGCAATTTATTATTTTAGACTAAGTGATCTTCTAGTTGTGTTTTGCTAAAGAGACAATAGCATTTTGACCATGATTTTATACTCTAATTGTGAAACAACCATCGATTTTCAGATTTTGCAAGATCACCACAATTTTTTTTGAAAATTTGTGGTGAAATCGCGAAAAAATTTGCAAGATCGATCACCATTGATTTTTTTAAAACTTTGGTAAAATTACAAAATCTGAAACATGATGGTTGTTTCACAATTGGACTTCAAAAGTGTAGTTGATTTGCAATTGCCCCTTTGCTAAAATGGTTAATGCCCTTTTATGAGTGCATTTTGCGCCTGGGAGCAATAGTACGTAGCACCCACCTACGGAAGCACTAGATATGGTGTCGTGTATGCGAAGCTACTTGATGTTCTCATATTGGGCAAGCTGCTTGAATTCAACATGAGGGTTATGAGGCGGTACCTTGTTATGTTTGACGCCAACCACTTCATATGACCAGTCCCGATATTTGCTGGAAACAACAACCACATGGGCTAGCCAGCTGAGTAGGCATCGACAAGAGTTAGAGATGCCGTGGAACCAGCTACGGAGCCTCTGCCGCATCATGGATTCCGAGGGACTGCTGTTATCCGATGAAGCCTCCGCATCACGGAAACGGCGAGCGTGCCGGTCATCAGAGCTATTTTGTTCCTGCTCCTGTTCCGTTCCGCCGACCTCTAGATCAAAGCTCCTGTGCTGCTCTCCAGAAATCCTTTTTTTCCCGAGTGTCGAAATCTTTCCCGAGTGTAATTTCTCGGGCACTCGGCAAATCCACTTTTTCCCGAGTGCGACTAAAAAACACTCGGGAAAAAATAGGCACTCGGGAAAAATGACTTTTCCTGAGTGTCAAATTTTCAGGCACTCGGGAAAAAGTCTTACACACGGGGAAAATTCGGTTTTCCCGAGTGCTTTTGTCGCCAACACTCGGGAAAAGTTAGAGTGCCCCACGGCGCTTACCGGACTTAACGTTGACGGCGGCGGGGAGGCTTTCCCGAGTGTAATTTTTATACACTCGGGAAAAGTGGACCTTTCCCGAGTGTAATTTGTAACCTCGGGACAAGTGCGCTTTTCCCTAGTGTATTCGTACCACTCGGGAAAGTTTTTTTTTTTTGCACATTTTGGCCTCCAAACGTTTTCCTATTACTTTTACACTTCAAGCTTCATGTTGAAATTTTGTAAATTTCGCGAACGGTTTACTTAATTTAGTAATTTATTTTGTTAATTGTGTTTTTTGATGAAAGTCAAAATCAACTGCAGCTGTCCGAATAATGAACCGAGGTAATAAAAAAAATGATATTCATGTTAGTGAGTTCATCGTAAGGCCGTATACAGAAAATGAAATAAAATTTCAAGTATTTTGTTCATGAAATATGATAATGAGTGTGTGACCTATTTGATTTAAAATTCTATAAAATTCAAATAATGTCAAAAAATTGTGAAATTTGTCAGGATGTCACGATATCATATGTAGTTGTTGTGATAAATAGTAGACGAGGTTTCGTGCAAGGTGTCAACGTACGTTGTTCACAAACGGACATGAGGGAAGGAATGCCATGTTTTTGGGTTGACCATCAAGATAGGAGTGAAGTGTTTTCAAAAATTTATTTGACTTCAAACATTTTTTATGGACAATAGATCATGTAAAGAGTGCATTCTAAAATATTGAGAATTTTCGATTTGTTTTGTTATTTAATTTTTTTTAAGTTGCTGACCAATTATTTTCCCGAGTGCTTATTGTTTTACACTCGGAATTGTCTGACTCCGGGAAATTTTGAGCGGGAAACAAAAAAAAATTTGACGAGCCCCCCCCCCCCCCCCCCCTTTCCCGAGTGTTTTGCATCTTGCACTCGAAAAGTTAGGGGTTTCCCAGGTCTAGATGCAAAACACTCGGGAAAGAGGGTGGGGGGGGGGGGGGGGGGGTGGGGGGGTGACTTAGCAAAATTTGCCCCGGCGCGGGCTGTCTTCTTCCTCAGCGCACTGCTTCCTCTCTCTCTCACTCACGCGACCGCGATTTCCCCGGCCGCGAGCCCCATCCGCCCGCCGCCGACGTCCGCCCCGTTCCCTGCCCCTCCCGCGCCCGACACCCCTCCTCCCGTCCCCTGCCCCGACGCCCCGCCCCTGTCCCGCGCCGCGTCCCACCGCCACGCCCCCCGCCCGCCGACCCCCCGCGCCCCGCGCCCCGGTCCCCGGCCCCCCGAGCCCGCGCCCGCCCCGCAGCCCTCTGCCCCTCCGCCCCCCCTCCGCCCCTCGCCCCGCGCACCCCCCGACTCCGCCCACGTCCCCGCACGCCCCCTCCGCGCCCATCGCCACCGCCTCCCGCTCCGCGCCCCGGCGCCCCGGCCCCGCCTCCGCACAGCGCTCCTCCCTCGCCCCTCCCCCCCCTCCCTGCTCTTCCCTCCCACACCCCCGGACCCATCCCACGACCACCGGCGACCCCCGGCGACCAACGGCGACCTCGGCGACCCCCGACACCCAGCGCCCCCGGACCCGGTATCCCCCCCACCCCGCCCTCCACCCGCCGTCCACCGACCCCACATCTCGAGCCCTCAGCAGCCGCGTTGCCCTCTTCTCCGCTCAGGTTAGTTCTGCCTTTTTCTTTTCTTTTTTCTTTTTCTTTTTCTCTATGCAACTCGGTTTTTTATGTGGTATAAAAAAAAATAGCTTGCTTCATAAATTGCTTGTATCTTGTGAAATATTGGCAAATAGAAAATAGTATATTATTATTCGGCATTGTGAATGGATTGTTTGGAAATGAGGAATTCAAAAATATAATGTGAATGCCATTGAGAATTTGATGTTCTTACAGCTGCAAATTGTGAATGCCATGTGAAGTGTGTGCCATTCAAAAATATAAATGTGAATGCCTTATGAATGAATGCCATGATGAAGTGAATGCCATCTTTAACTTTTTTTTTCGTTTCTGTTGTTTGATTTGTGAGAAAATGATTCAATACTGCAAATGTAATTGGTGTTAATTGGTAATTGTGAGATTGGAACTTGATTAGTAATGTGAAATGCTTGCAAAATAGAAATTGAAATGCTTCTAATGTTGTCCATTATGGATAACAATGTGAAATGCTCAAATATATGTTTATGCGCAATTATGTGATAGAAGCAATTGTCATTTGGCGAAATTGTGGTTGTCGGGGCCATCTGCCGCTGTTTTGTTTGCGGTTTGGAACCTCTCCGTGTAGGGAGATGCTGGCCGAATTTAACGAAATTGACACTATTGTTTCTTTTTTTTTTTCAGTGAGAGGCCGTGTTGCATCGTCCTCGAGTCGGCACTTTGCAGGATAGCAAGGTGAGACATATATAAAAGACCTTCTTTTTTTTCATTCAAGCTTGTAGGTCACTCGAAACCTAGTTATTAGCTCCCGTTCGAAACAGATACGGTTGAAAATATGCACTTCTTGCATAGCTATAGCCATTAACAATCGTTTTCGAATTGTCCACGTTGTTCTTGGACAGGCCAGAATGTGTAGATGGGTTAGGTTTTCGTGCTCACGCCTATCCGAATAGAGTTTCGGCAGATCTCCCTGTTGTTCTCCGATACAAATCCCTTGTTAGGACGGGTATTTGGAGAACAGCGGGAGGTGCTGCCGAAATCAGTCTCGGGTAAGGATAAGAGCATGAAAACTAACCTCAGCTGCACAGCCGGGTGGAGATAGGACCTATCTTCACCTATTAACGGTATAAGAACGGTAAGGATGCATTGATTATGTATTACTACGGTGATAAGTTAGAGGATAGGGACCGTGAGTGGATGTAACAGGGCCGCCAAGCAGAGTTCGGGGGACCCAGGAAATGGATTAAAAAAGATACAAGGTTCATGAACAAAGCATTGCAATGTTAAAGGAAAGCCTCGTCGGACTTCTGCATTAGATGAATGGAAAACCAAAAAGCAAACAAGGGTGGAAATGGGGTAAACACTCATCAAGCAGGAATTCATGGAGAACTATAAAACGTGGACAAGCCATGGGCGAGGCCGATAGAGTGCGACAAGGTCGTCAGACAACGCAATCGATGAGCTTTTGACGAGGATGCCGGGGTAGAAGAATGTGTGAAGACTATGCAGAGGCAACACAACTTCGAGGAAGGCCGCAGGGAAAAAAGAAGGGAGGAGAGCAGAGGAGCCAAGAGCAGTCTGAAGAGCGTATAAAACGATGATGTTGGCTGAGGCACAACGCCCTTCACGGGCATACCAAGATTGCTCAACTGGATGCCATTGCGGCGACTGATGGCCGTAAGAGCCAAGTTTAGCCTGAGGAGCATCGCAACTTGATGTTAGTTGACAGTTATTGCCAGCATAGCTTCGGAAGGTCACATTCTGCAAGAACAGTAGGAGTCACAGAAACTGCTTCGTGCACTTAAGATGCCATAATGAAAAGATACATGCTTGGTCCAACGATGAGTGTTTTCGTAAAGAACACGCAGAGACCTTGTAACTGTCCAAAGGTGTCATCCTCACGCTACCGATCGAGGGTAGAATCAAGGTGAGGGTGAAAAAGCGGCAGACGTCGCGCTGCGAAAATCCTAACGGGATCTCCCTTCATAACCGAGGACCAGCGTCATTACAATACCGAAGAGACCGCGAAGCAGATGACATGGCACAAAAAATGAGTGCGATACCATCCCGAGAAATCTGTACATCCGCCGAGGTGACGCCTGGACACATTTGATAGGAATCCATCATGAGAAAGCAGATACCTCGTAATGTACGTGTGGCACTGGCAACAATGGTTCAATCCTTATGGAATGGGGGGCGCCCATACACTTGTTAGGCCGGTGTGTTGTTATACCAACCTCATCTCACCCCCCGGGTCCTCTTTCAACAAGACGATACAGATTCTTGTCTAATAGTCCTGAACACCGGGGAAAATATGAATGTGTTAAGGAGCCTTGGCCGATGATTGGGAACATAGTTGGAAGAGAAGGAGGTATTGACATACGACAAAGCAACGAAGACAAACTTCATAATGCATGTTTGGTACCAGTATTCTCTGCATGACCTCTTGGCATATGGGGTATTCTGCGGGTGGTGTGTTCACGGCAAGTTCCCATGCCCAGTATGCAAGTCAAAGTTGATGTTTCATTACTTGAAAAAGGGTGGCAAGTATTCTTCGTTCGACAAACATCGACAATTCCTCCCTCTTGACCATCCATTCAGAAAAGACATAAAGAACTTTACAAAAGGTGTCGAAGTTAACGACCCTGCACCGCAAATCATGACATGTGCCGATGTTCGTGCCGAGTTAGATGCTCTCAAGGTCAATGAAAGTGGAGATGGTTTTGAGGGATATGGTGAGCTACATGCCTGGGTTCATATCTCGGGCTTGTATAGGCTTTCCTATATGGGCGACATTCTTCTTCCACATAACATTGACCCAATGCATACAGAAAAAAATATTGGAGAGGCGTCTTTCTGTACGATCATGGGCTATCCTGATAAGTCAAGAGACAATGTTAAGGCAAGAGTGGATCAAGCAACCTTATGCGACAGACCTAAGCTTGACATGGCTCCTCCTAAACCCGGCAACAAGAGATGGATAAAGCCTAAGGCAGATTTCGCTTTGACGAGGTCCCAAAGGAGGGAAGTACTTGAATGGTTTAAAACGTTAATGTTCCCTGATGGGTTTGCATCGAATCTGAGGAGGGGTGTGAACTTAGAAACTGGTCGAATCAGTGGGGTCAAGAGTCATGACTACCATGTGTGGCTTGAGCTGCTTCTTCCCTCGATGGTTCGAGGCTATGTCCCTGATCATGTGTGGCAAGCACTGGCAGAGTTAAGCTATTTCTTCCGACAACTTTGTGCTAAGGAGATACCAAAAAAGGTGATTGCAGACATGGAAAAAATGGCTCCTGTGTTGCTGTGTAAGTTGGAGAAAATTTTTCCACCCGGCTTCTTCACTTCGATGCAGCATATGATTTTGCACCTCCCGTATGAGGCACGAATGGGTGGGCCTGTGCAGAACCGTTGGTGCTATTCCATTGAGAGATGTCTAAAGGTTCTCCGAACTAAATGTAAAAATAAATGCAAAATTGAAGCTTCCATGGCAGAGGCATACCTTCTTGAGGAGGTGTCAAACTTCACTACAAAGTACTATGCTGACAACCTTCCTAGCGTGCATAATCCACTCCCTCGTTACAATGTTGCCGAAAATGAGTCAACCCTCAGCCTTTTCCAGGGGCAACTCGGAAGTGCAAGTGGTGCCACCAGCCAATTCTTGGAATACAATGAGTGGTGCACGATCATGCTATATGTGTTGACCAACCTTAAGGAAATCGAGCCCTACATAGAGTAAGTTCTCAACAAACCTACTTTTGATTAGTCATTCTTCTGTATCAAACCCTCTAATTTTTTCCCTCGTTGCCACAGAGAATTTGTTCATCAATTCTGGCGACGATCAAGGAATCCTACTTCGAATGAAATTGACACCCTACTTAAAAAGGGTGCGGGAAGTGGAAAACCTGATTTCATTTGTTGGTTCAAAAAGAAGGTACTGTGAAACCGATTTATCTCGTATTTAGTTTGACATGCATTACGTTGCTCTTAATTGATGACCTATCCTGCTCTATCTTGACAGGGCCTAACCGATGAGTCCATGAATGCCGAGTTGAGACAAGTTTCCAACGGCTGTGAATATAGGGTCAGGTCATTTAACGGTTATGATGTCAATGGGTATCGCTTTCACACAACAAGCTACGAGGAGAGTCGTCCCAATCGGCGAACCACAAATACGGGAGTTTTTACGGGCAGCATTGATGGCATCGAGTATTATGGAAGAATCGAAAAGATATATGAATTATCTTTTCCTGGTTGCAGACCTCTTAATCCTGTCATATTCAAATGCCATTGGTTTGACCCGGAAGCAGTGAGACGAACTCCTAATCTTGGGCTAGTTGAAATTCGACAGTCAACGAGCTTACCAGGAGACGATGTCTATATCGTGGCTACTCAGGCCACACAAGTTTATTATCTCTCATATCCGTGTCAAACCGACGAACGTCTCCAAGGTTGGGATGTTGTTTACAAGGTATCGCCACACGGTAGACTACCTGTCCCAAACGATGTCGATTACACCATAGACCCAAACACATATGAGGAAGATGACTTCTTTCAAGATAATGGGCTCGAAGGGAGTTTTGTGATAGACTTAACTGAAGTGTTCGGAATGGAAGTAGACAATGAGGACGCTGGAGATGAGGTTGATAATGCAAAGGACTTACAACTTCTTGAGCAATTACATCTGGACAGTGATGACGACATTCCTCCTCCTTCGGAGAACCTGCATGATTATGTTGACATGCATGATATTGATGATGAGGCTAATGATCCACCTATTATCGACGATGATGATTATTTCTAATACATGTATGATCCGTACTAATTAGATTACTGCTTCTAATTCTAAGTGATTTTGGTTACTGTTTTTCTTTATTTATATTACTATGTTATCTCTTTTAAAATATGCTGATTTTTTGACTTGTTTTAATTGCAGGTGATTGGAGAACGATGGTGGGCGGCGTAGGCAAAGCTGTGAGGAAAGCTGTGAGCAAAGCTATGACGAGGTCCTTGTCCACTTTTTACCAAGATGGCGCCGAGGGTAGTCAACGTCGAGGTGCAAGGAAGGGTGGAGGGAGAGGTGGGAGAGGTGGAGGGAGAGGTCGAGGGAGAGGTGGAGCGAGGTCACCTTCTAGGTCACCGTCGCCTGACCAGGAGAACGAGGAGCAGGAGCAGTCTGAGTCGTCTGAGGAAGAGGTGGAGCGCGAGGACGGGGAGAGGGACGAGGAGGGCGAGGAGGAGGACACAGACGAGGAGGAGGGCGAGGGGGAGGAGGAGCACGGCGAGGACGCGGAGGTGCAGGGCCAGGCTCCTAAGATCAAGTCGCGAGGGTCGTCCAAATTGCCAAAGCGACCGATACCTTTGGCCAGTCGTCCGATAGTTCGTCCTATCCCTCCCCGGTAAGTTACTTTAGATGTTACAAATATACTTTCATTTCATTTGTCTAAATTACAATTGTTACTAACAGTTTATCTTAATGCTTTCGGCAGGTCTTGGACTACTCCCACCGGGGGTTGTCACAAACGCAAGGTCAACGGCATCCTGGGTCTTTTGTGCAGGCAACACTACCCTGGCATGGTGCTGGTTATGGAGAGAATAGAGATTGCCGACACGTTTGACCACTACGCTGCTCAGCTAGACGTGCCGGATCGAGATCGCAGGGTTTTCCGCAACAAGATGGACCGGGTGATCAATGAGTTGTGGGTAAGTCTCCCTCACAACATTGCTCACATCGCATTTTATTGATCATTTTTGAAATAATGCTTCGATACACCGCGTTTGTATGCAGGATTTCTACACAATTGAGGAAGGATACGAGGACCTGGCGCGGCAGGTGGCACGTACCGCGTGTCACAAACTTGTCAAGGACATGATGTACGAGGCGCGCACCCAGGCGATCGTTGATTTCCACGCTGCCAAGAATGTGAAAGTTAAGAGGAAGGCTGCAACAACGATGAAGCTGACAAAGGAAGAATACATGGAGGTAAATATAGAATATGCTTTCATGTGATTAGCTATGTTATAATTATCCTTCTTATATGTCATATGCTTCATGATGTGCAGGCGATTCCGTGGTGGATGGCATCGCATCGAGACTGCTGGGAGGTCTTGGTAAACAAGTGGTGCGCCGAGGACTGGGAGGCGATGCACGAGGCTTGCCGAGAGCGTCGGTTGTTGATGCAGGGTCCATCGCACCATCAGGGCAGTCTTAGCCTCCACGAATATGCGGCAAAATATGTACGTCAAATCATTTCTTCACTCTAACTCTCAATAACGCATACTTTCTAATCATGTATGTTTCTTTCCTCAGTCGGAGAAACATGGTGGTCAGCCTATCAACACCTTCGAGGCTTTTGCTTTGTCCCACAAAGGCAAGGCGACGGCGGACATCCACTACAACCCCGAGGATCCGCCCGAGGCGTACAGCAATCCGAGCGTCCATGAACGCCTCAGTTCGTACTCAGAGGTGGCAAAGGAGGTCTATGGCAAAGACTACGATCCAAGGTCACATGACCTCGATGGAGAAGTCGTGATGAGGGCGGGAAAAGGCAAGAAGCATGGGCGTTACTATCTCGGTGACAGCGTCATCGACACGGCAAGTACTCCCACGCTCTCCCAGATTCGAGCACGGACTGTTAGCGGTGGCCCGAGCATACGTGAACGACCGACCGCTACACAGGCCCTTCAGGTTATTACTGTTACATTCCTTGTTCGTTCAATTTTTTTCATTTGATTCAGTATTGCACTCGATTAACATTTACTTCAATATTGCAGGCCCAGCTTCAGGAAGAGAGGATGAGGCGGGAGCAGCTCGAGGCGACTTTCGATCAGCGGGTGCAGACGCAAGTGCAGGAGGTGCATACGCAGATGCAGTCGCAAGTGCAGGATATGTTCACTTACTTTCAAGCTCAGTTCATGGCGATGGGTCACCAACTGCCGCCACATCCGACATGGGGTGTACGTCCTCCTATTTCTTCTCCGGTGAGTCTACTGACCATCTTACATAACTTAGAGACTTAGAAAACATAGACAAACTTCTAGACATAGAAAACCTAGAGACTTAGAAAACTTAGTGTTGTTCTATACATGTTGTATCACAAATGTTATGTCTTCCTTTGTACAGCCGATGCCTGGGTCAGCGGGGTCCAATGCTGGGGCTGGGGCTGGGCCTGCGCCTCTTGCAGACGTGGATTTATCGGCGGTTCGCAATCTCTTCCCATCAGGACCCTCACCCCCACCCTTTGATCCTTGAATTCTGTTTTGTGGACTATATATCTAGCTTGTGAGTGTATGTGGACTATTTGTGGACTTGTAATCGTTTATGGACTATTTGTGCACTTGTGACCGTTTGTGTGTGGACTTATGGACACTTTATGGACTACATGTGTCTTAATTAATGAATTGTGGACTATTTGAGGGTTTGGATGTGGTTGTGGTTGTGAAATCGATGTATGTTCTCGTATATATTAAATTCTTATGTGTTTGTCAACTGGATTTGTCGAAAAACAGAAAAAAATGTTTTCTGGAAAATACATTTCCCGAGTGTCTGTGCACAGACACTCGGTAAATGGTTACAGTTTTCCCGAGTGTAATTGCACTGACACTCGGGAAATGTATTTTCCAGGAAATATTTTTTTTTTCTAAAACACTTTTCCCGAGTGTTTTCTATCCGACACTCGGGAAATGTATTTTCCAGGAAATATTTATTTTTTTTGATAAAACACTTTTCCCGAGTGTTTTATATCTTACACTCGGGAAATGTATTTTCCAGGAAATGTTTATTTTTTTTATAAAACACTTTTCCCGAGTGTTTTCTATATTACGCTCGGGAAATATGCTTTTCGGAAAATGTGAATTTTTTGATAAAAACACTTTTCCCGAGTGTAAGTGCTAATTACACTCGGGAAAACTCCTTTTCCTAAAAATGTTTAATTTATTTCTGGAAAGACCTTTACCGAGTGTAATTCGTCATACACTCAGGAAAATGTTTTCCCGAGTGTTTTTGTGACACTCCGGAAATCTTCGGCCGTCAGGTCGCCGTCCGTTTGTTTTCTGCGTTCCCGAGTGGTAGCTTTACACTCGGGAAAGCTTTCCCGAGTGCTCGATAGAAAACACTCGGGAAAGGTGGGATTCGCCGTGTAGTTACTTCCCGAGTGCTAGTTCCCGAGTGCTACACTCGGGAAAAGTTTTCCCGAGTGTTTCGCGGCCTTTCCCGAGTGTCTGGGGCACTCGGGAAATCTCTTGATCCTGGTAGTGGGGTTTTCTGGAGCCTCTGGAGCTGAGCTTGTTTGTTCCTGAGAATTTCCTCCAACCTCACGATGACCATGGCTTGGTTGTTGTTCCTGAGGGTTTCCGCGTTGGGCGGCCCACCAGCAGAGCAGCTGGTTCAATCCCTGCGCGCATCGCAGCTGCGCTGCTCGAGCCATGTCTCTGCATCGTCCAAACCAAGCGCAAACAGCGTCGCGCAGGCGGAGCTGCTCCCAGATGGTTCTATCACCGATGACTTCCTTCTCGATCCGATGATAATCGATAAGATCCAGGATGTCCTTCGCATCGTACAAGGCAGACTTGAGATCCTTCTTTATTTTGTTGAGTGCGTCCAGATCAGACGCAGACATCTTGTTCTTGGGTGCTCTTTCCATGATCAGCTCCTGAACATCCATCAGCATCTGCTTCAGTGTTGAGATAGCGCTGATCTCCAGTTCCTTAAGCTTCCGCTCCACGTCAACGCTGAGGTAGGCGAATAGCTTGTTCACCAGGAAGCTGATAACGGGAGCCATGAACCAGCTTAACACAGCTAAGGTCCAGGCCACGGATCCAAGTTTCCAAGGGTCCGCCATGGAAGGAATGCTTTTCGAGTAGTGGAGAAGGAGTTGATCAGGAGGAGGAAGGATGGGTGGTGGTAGGGTAGCTCTCTGAAGCATGCGAACACGCTGCCTAAGTATGAGAACTCTGCTCCGTGCCGTGCGAGACTTGGGCCATGAAGTCTCCTCGGCGCAACTTGTGACAAGAGACTATTCGTATCGCATTGTGTCATATTTGCAGTTTCTAGAGCGCTGCAACGATAACGACGCTATTCGTTGATGCAATCTTTTAAATGCATTGTTGCTTCGTAGGCTTCCGAAAACATTTGATTTGTGCTTATGTTACAGGTACTTGGACATTTCAAGCTGATTTGTAGCTAAAAAAAAAAATGAGCCCAAGTTGTGCCCTACATGAAAGATAGTTTGTCTCTCCTCTTTCAGTCCATGTCATATATCATAAAAACTCTGTCTCTCCTCTTTTCAGTCCATGTCATATATCATAAAAACTTTCGATGTGGCACGTAATAAAAATGCACAGTCGTAGATGCCTTTGATGTATTCGAGTGGATTGTGTTGTGACGATCTTGAGGCGCCTAATAAAAACCGCATACGCATAGCGCCCAGTGGCGGATCTAGAATTTTCATTATGGGTGTTCAAATTTTTTAATATGACACCAAAGATTGTTAAAAGAGTGAGAAATCCTCTCCAAATTGCACCGAACCAAAAGCAAAAGTATCAAAGAACCTCATCTGAATATCTAAACAAAACTTTTGTGGCCTAGCAAATGATATTTACACCAAATTTCTCTCAGTTCTCTCACTACTAATGTCTATATATATTGCACCTTAAGAAACATTGTTTATGTGCCAAAATCCATGGGTGTTCAACTGAACACCCATGAATAATGCTGGCTCCGCCCCTGATAGCGCCATTGACTCAACAAGTCTTTTGTATTTGTCATTGGCGGTGACACTGGACCGTGACCGCATATATTGTCATGGTTCAGCTATTGAGTGCAGCTGGCTCCCATTTCTCAATCAGAGGTCGAAAGCTTTCGGGACGACTTGACGAGTGCGCCAGCGCCACCCGTCGTCGCTGTTCCCCGTGTCCATCACGCTGGGCCACGGGCCCGTCCTGCGTTCTAGCAGCCCACAGAGCACTTGGTATGGATCCAGACGGGCCGCGACCATTCCTCCCGATCCAAGTTCGAGTGGGCTGCACTGGGCTCATAGTAAGCACATTCGATGATCCAACAAACAAAACTGTCTGCTGTTTTCGTTCTTCGTCCTGTCCTGCTCTATTTGCTATTTTGACCGCGTATAGATGTGGCTTCGCCCAAATAACCTTCAAACGGTGGGTTTCGCTAAAATGACCGCGAAACCGTTGTCTCTCTGCTAAAATGACCATACCGACTATGTTATTTTCTTTTCCTGTATAAAGGCACATGAAAAGACAAATCTACCCCTGCTTCTATTTGGATCGTTATTTTCCATCTCCAGACCGATTGAGCACATCCGGGTAGGGAAAAAGGAAAAAAAAAAAAGATGCATGCGCCTGGCACTCAACAGCATGCTTATTTCCCATGTTCAGACCAACTTGAGCACATCCGGCCAGGCGAAAAAAAAACTGCATGCGCCTGGCACTCCACAACACTTCAACAGCATGTTTGTTTCCCATCTGAGCACATCCGGCCAGGGAAAAAAAAAAAAGATGCATGGCAGTGAACAGCATGCACAACATGGCCCCAAAAATGAACACAAGAGCAAAGTAACAAGACAATTGACACTCCAGTTTGAGGATTAATTCATTGAGCAGCCATACACAATTCCACATGGTTCAAGAGACAATAGCATAGTTCTCACATAGTCTGAACAGCGAGTAGTCTAACACATCGACATAGTCTCAACAACTTGTGCAAATAGACAATGGAACTCAACCATTCTTCTTCTTCTTTGGAGTCATCTTCTTAACAGCTCTTTTAGCAACAGCCTTCTTTTGTGGAGTTGAAGTGTGAGCGATCAGCTGAGATGAAGTACTTTCTTCCATCAACGAAAGAGGACTTCTACAATGTACAGGAGGCACTTTTAGTTTCGTCTAACAACATATAAACATGAATTCATGTACAGAAAGTAGTTTCATTTTTTTTACCTTGCCATCACCACATCAGCACTATCTTGTATAGTAGCTTCGATTGGGCTAGTGTTGTTGTCTGCAGTTGGTATTGAAATTTCAGCAGGAAACCAAGATTTAGTGGTATTCTTCCTTGGTTTCCTCTTTCTGCAAGAATACATGAACACAATTAAAAAAATTCGGTGGGTTAGAAAATAATGAAAACAGGGCAGAAAACCATATTTGAACCACTTGCCTTTTTTTGGTTTCATTTAGAGGACATTTGTAGCTGGTTTCTCTATGGCCCAATTCTGAACATCTCTTGCACCTGGTGGGGCCTTTAATCCTTACCTTTTCTTTGTCTTTGGTTTTCTTCTTACTACCACCACCACCTTCAAGAGCACCTTTGATTCTATTTTTTCTTTGGCGGCCAACATTTCTTTTACCAAGGGGAGCACCTAGCACATTTGCTAGATCTACTTTTGGCCATTGTGATTTGTCAGGCAGTGGTTCTATTAGCCTTTTGTAAGCATTCTTGAACCTTTCAACAGAGTAGTATTCATTGACAAAGTCCTCCATCCCTACATCTCTTTTTGGTTGTGCAATTATTAAAGCTAATGCATGCTGACAAGGCTTGCCTGTGTGCTGCCACTCTTCACATGAACACTCATGCAAGTATGCTTTGACAGCATGACGTGTATTAGTGCTACTAATGTCATCTACTTGTGCACAATAATGATCACCATGTGCAACAACTAAGTGGCCAAGCCCCCTAGTTTGAGCCTTCAAAACATGTATGATAGCTGGTAGTATTTTACCTTGCATCCTTTGACCAATCCTTCTCCTCTTGTGCCATAGAACCATTATTTGCTCCCTCAACAGATCAGCAAGCTCACAAACAGGCTTGTCCTTGATGTCTTTGATTCAATTGTTAAAAACCTCAACTAGATTATTTGTGATATAATCACACTTGATGGCTGGATTGAATGCACTTCTCATCCACTTGAGGTTGTGATGTGTCTCCAAATATTTCTTCACTTTTAGATCCTCTTTGACTTTAGAGATGTGGAAGTCATACACTGCCTTCTTATATGCCCGTCCTGCAGGATACATATGTTCTGCACCGGCATATTTCTTCACATAGTTGTCCATCAGATGTCTAAAGCACTCCCTCTGTTCAGCCATAGGAAAAGCAAACTTAACAGCCTCCTCTAACCCTTTGCAAGCATCAGTGCAAACAGCAAGTAATGGAATATCTCCTATTGCCTTGTTCAATTGTATCATCCACCAAGTCCAATTTTCTTTTGTTTCAGAGTCAATGAAACCAAATGCAACAGGATACATCCAATTATGACCGTCCACAGCACAAGCTGAAGCCAAATGACCAGACCATCTACCATTGAGTGCAGTAGAATCTATGCTAAGGTATGGTCTACATCCCTCCAGAAATCCCTCAATGCAAGGACCAAATGCACAAAAGAATCTCCGAAAATAAGGCAAACCATCATCAAGCACCACATCAATTTCAATCACACTACCTGGCATCTTGCTCATCACCTCAGCTTTCCAATTATAAAGTAGGCCAAAACTCTCTTCCCAACTGCCATATAATTCTGTCATAGCCTTTTGAAGTCCCCTCCAAACCGTATCATAACCAATGGTACATTTGTGATCTTCTTGCAGCTTCTTTTGCATGTCAACAATACGCATATGAGGATTTGTCTTAAGGATAGGTACTGCCTTTGAAGCAACCCACTTGGCATTAGGCGTAGTTGTCTGCCTCCGGCTGCTAGATGTACAAACGTGACCACCCGTGTATACAGACACCTAAAAAAAAAGAGAACAAACAATGAGACACACATATCTGTGACAATAATGTATCAAAAGGACAAGCTTTTGAGAAAAAAAAAAACATTACAATGATGGTTTTTCCCCCCTTTCGTTCTGTCTTTGCATGTATATGCCAAGTACAATCTTCGTCACCTCGACAATATCCGTCGTATCTTTCCGTAGAGCTTTTCCGAACATCCAACTCAAATTGCTCATTCATCGCATATTGCCTTACAGCCACCTTAAACTCCTCCATCGAAGGAAACAACGCCCCTAGATACATTTCAGGTTTATCACGGTCATACACAATAACCCTCTCATTTGGTATGAAATCATCCACGGGTATGGCTGCACCATCGAAACCAACATCGATATTTGGAATTCTATGAGCTCTACGTTTAGCGGCAGCCTCCCTAGCTTTCGCTGCCCTCTCATCCTCGCCTTTCAACCCCAAAACATCATATAAATGCTCGTCACTAGCAACTTTGAGTCTCCCTTTATCATCTACTGTTTCAACAATTTGCAAAGCATCCCAATCAACTAGTGACTGCACACCCACCTCGTTCTCTATTACTGGAAGCTGGTTTTGGCCATCAAGTTCGACCCAGTACTCCTCACCTTCAAACAACAAATTCACAGATTGGAACCGAACCTGAACAAAAACTTGAAATTGACTGCAAAATTGAAAAGCAATTCACCTTGCGCAACGATTCCAATGTCGGGCGCGACTTCCGGGGCTGCGACGCGCGGCTCCACGCGCGGCGACGACGGATTGGCCGCCGCTAGGGTTTGGCAATCGGGCGAGGCGACGGCGGGGCCTGCGGGGCAAAGCGCGACGGGAAGGGGGACGGTGGGCGGAGAAGAGCTGGCGCGGCGGCCGTTTTCCTCGTCTTCGGCCGGGGCTGCGACGCGCGGCTCCACGCGCGGCGACGACGGATTGGCCGCCGCTAGGGTTTGGCAGTCGGGCGCGGTGAGGGCGGGGCCTGCGGGGCAAAGCGCGACGGGAAGGGGGATGGAGGGCGGGGAAGAGCTGGCGCGGCGGCCGTTTTCCTCGTCTCCGGCCGGGGCCATGGCCGGACTGGGGAGGGGCGGCACGCCGTCGCCGCTCGTTCGTGGGAGGCGCGGAGAAGAGTTGTCGATGAAGAGGCCAGTCTCGTTTCGTTTCGAATCGCTACGGGGATGAGGAAAATTGCCAGGGGCAGTTTCGTCCTTCATGTGCTGATTTTGGGGAAAAATAATTAAAAAAAAAAAGAAAATAGCCGGTTTGGTCATTTTAGCGGAGAGGCATCGGTTTCGCGGTTATTTTAGCGAAACCCATCGTTTGGAGGTCATTTTAGCGAAGCCCGCCGTTTTGGAGGACAAAATAGCAAATCTCTCGCTCTGCTTGGTCGTCGAAACAAAAAGGGCGAAACTGGCCAAGCACTGCTGCCCTCGCTACGCCACCACGCGGCCGCGCCTCGCCGTTCGCCGCCTCTGCGCCGCCGCGGAGGCGGAGCCATGCCACCACCACGAACCTCTCCCACCTCCTCCCCCTCCTTCGCTTCCCCCCGCATCCTCCGCCCACCCGCTCGCGTCCCATTGGCACCCCGCCGTCGCCGCATTCCCGCACGCCGGCTTCTCCCACCTCGCCGACCACCCGCGCCTCGCGCGCGCCGTCCACGGCTTTGTCCTCCGCCGCGCGCTCCCGCTCAGCGCGTTCCACCGCAACACCCTCCTCGCCTTCTACTTCCGCCGTGGACCCTCTGCCGCTGGTGCCGCGGCCGCGCTCCACCTGTTCGACGCGATGCCCCACCGGACCGACTCTACCTGGTACACCGCGATCTCCGGGTGCGTCCGCTGCGGCCTCGACGGCACCGCGTTCGCGCTCCTGCGGGACATGCGGGCGCGCGGCGTGCCGCTCAGCGGGTTCGCGCTGGCCAGCCTCGTCACGTCGTGCGAGCGCCGCGGCCGCGGCGGCCTGGAGGAGGGCGCCGCCGTCCACGCGCTCACGTGCAGGGCCGGGCTCATGGGGAACGTCTACATCGGCACCGCGCTCCTGCACCTGTACGGATCCCACGGGATGGTGGCCAACGCGCGGAGACTGTTCTGGGAGATGGCCGAGCGGAACGTCGTGTCGTGGACGGCGCTGATGGTGGCGTTGTCGTCCAACGGGCACTTGGAAGAAGCGCTGCAGGCTTACCGTCGGATGAGGAGGGAAGGGGTTACGTGCAACGCGAACGCGTTCGCCACAGTGGTCAGCTTGTGTGGCAACCTCGAGGATGAAGCGTCTGGGCTTCAGGTCACTGCCCATGTCGTTGTCTCCGGCCTTGAATCCAATGTCTCCGTGGCAAATTCTCTTATCACCATGTTTGGGAACCTTGGAAGGGTGCAGGACGCAGAGAGGCTCTTTGGTCGGATGGAGGAATGCGATACTATATCGTGGAATGCGATGATATCAGTTTACTCCCATGAAGGAGCCTGCAGCAAATGCTTTCTCATATTTTCAGATATGCTTCGTCGAAGAGTGAGGCCTGATGTGACGACTCTGTGCAGCTTGGTATCTGTCTGTGCCTCATCAAATCATGTGGCCTACGGAAGCGGGGTTCATTCTTTGTGTATCAGGAGTGGCCAGGATTCTGCTCTTCCACTTATCAACGCTCTGGTTAACATGTATTCTTCAGCTGGGAAATTGGATGATGCTGAGTTTCTGTTCTGGAACATGAGGGCAAGGGATATAATATCATGGAACACCATGATTTCAGCCTACGTACAGAATGATAACTGCATTGATGCTTTGAAGGCAGTGGGTCAGCTACTTCAAACTAATGATGCTGCACCAAATCACATGACATTTTCCAGCGCTCTAGGAGCATGTTCAAATCTGAAGGATGGCAGAATGGTTCATGGCATGATATTTCAGCGAAACCTTCACAACAACTTACTGGTGGGTAACTCTCTCCTCACAATGTACAGTAAATGCAGTTACATGGAAGATGCAGAAAGAGTATTTCAGTCGATGCCCACTTGTGATGTTGTTAGTTGCAATGTGCTTATTGGGGGCTATGCAGCGCTTGAGGATAGTACCAAGGCAATGCATGTCTTTTCTTGGATGAGGGCTGCCGGGATCGAGCCAAATTATATAACAATGATAAATCTACATGGTTCTTTGAAATCTTCAGATGATCTGCGTAGCTATGGAATGCCCCTACATGCGTACATGACACAGACAGGATTACTGTCAGATGAATACATTACTAACTCGCTCATCACAATGTATGCAACATGTGGTGATTTAGGATCTAGCTCTGATATATTCCACAGAATCATCAACAAGAGTGCCATCTCCTGGAATGCTATTATAGCTGCTTATGTGCAGCATGGTCATGGAGAGGATGCCCTAAAGCTCTTCATGGATATGAAGCATGCTGGAAACAAACTAGATCGTGTTTGTCTTGCTGAATGTTTGTCATCCAGTGCAAGCTTGGCTTCACTAGAAGAAGGTATGCAGCTACATTGTCTTGGTGTGAAATCTGGGCTGGACTTGGACACTCATGTTATTAATGCTGCAATGGATATGTATGGGAAATGTGGAAAGATAGATGAAATGCTGAAAATGCTTCCTGATCCTGCCACTAGACCCACGCAGTGCTGGAATACATTGATATCAAGTTATGCAAGATATGGTTATTTCAAGGAAGCTGAAGACACATTCAAGCAAATGGTCTCGATTGGGCAAAAGCCAGACTACGTAACATTTGTTGCCCTGCTCTCGGCATGTAGTCATGCTGGCCTGGTTGACAAGGGCATCGAGTACTATAACTCTATGGCATCAACATTTCATGTTTCCCCTGGAATAAAACACTGCGTTTGCATAGTGGACCTTCTTGGGCGTTTAGGGCGATTGGCTGAGGCAGAGAAATTTATAGAGGAAATGCCAGTATTGCCAAATGATCTAATATGGAGGAGCTTGCTGTCGTCTAGTAGAACCCACAAAAACTTGGATATTGGGAGAAAGGCTGCCAAGAATCTTCTTGAATTGGATCCATTTGATGACTCAGCTTATATTCTTTTGTCAAACTTATATGCTACAAATGCAAGATGGGTAGATGTTGACAAATTAAGAACACACATGAAGACCATCAAGTTAAACAAAAAACCTGCCTGCAGTTGGCTTAAGCTAAAGAATGAGGTGACTACCTTTGGTATAGGTGACCGGAGTCATGTACATGCAGAAAAGATCTATGCGAAATTGGATGAAATCTTGCTAAAACTCAGGGAAGTAGGTTACGTTGTTGATACGTCATCTGCACTGCATGATACGGATGAGGAACAAAAAGAGCAGAACCTTTGGAATCACAGCGAGAAGCTTGCTTTAGCATATGGGCTTATCGTTGTTCCAGAAGGAACTACAATAAGGATATTCAAGAATCTCAGGGTTTGTGCAGATTGCCATTTGGTATTTAAGCTGGTTAGCATGGTTTTTCACAGGGACATTGTTCTTAGAGACCCTTATAGGTTCCATCAATTCAAAGGTGGAACCTGCACTTGTTCAGATTTTTGGTGAGATGGTTGTTAAACTGGCAGTTGGTTCAGTATTTAAGATTTTACATGCCTAAACAGGGTTTTATCCCCATCCTCCTGTAAGTCACACATATGAAAATTGATAGAGCTGGATATTGAACTCGCATCTCCCTCTGTCTGTGAATATACTACTTGATATCGATTGCACACTTGTGAGTACCCTTCTTGCTTTGTAAATACATGTAGCCTTCATACAATAGCAGTATTTGTCTATGATATTTTTCAGTAATTATTTACAGTACACTTTTCGCATCAAACCATTAAGCTCTTAATCTGTTGATTGTAACATTTTGTTAAAACTTTGTGACGGTATTACAATGGGATTTATGCCAGTCTTATCATCCTTTGAGGGCATCCATGCAGGACAGTGCTGCTGTATGTATCCCTCAGCGCGTCAGCCACAGAGAGTGTTTCTAACAGAGCATCTCACTTCTAAGTAGTTGGTAAAAAGCTACAGCCTGATGCATTGGTTTGCAACATTTACACACACAAACACAGAGGGGTCCCCTCCGGATGGATAAGGCTACATATCACTGCCAGGGAATGAGTAATAACTGATGTTTATGTGTGTCTGGCAAGGTAATCAAACTTCTTTACTGAAGATTAGATTAATAATTTTGTGGATCAAGTAAGAATTGATTTTCTTGTTTAACTCCAGTAAACATCCTGTTTTATTAATGGTTTTGCAGCATATCCACTGTGACCAGATATGTTAAAATCATCCTCTATATCGAATGGAAAATATTAAAGAATCTCCAGGTTTGTGCAGATTGCCACTTAGTATTTAAGCTAGTTAGCATGGTTTTTCAAAGGGAAATTATTCTTAGAGATCTTTTTAGGTTCCATCGATTCAAAGGTCTATAATGCAGTTGTTCAGGTTTTTGGTGAGTTTAATGGCAGCAGATATGATATTTAAGATTGAACGTAGCAAAACAGAACTCATCGTCTCTCTCCTGTCAATCACATCATGTAAAACAAGGGAGTTGGATCTTGAACTCACGCCTCCCTGTTTGTAACTGTGTGTGAGTATACTAATTGCCATTCATTAGACATGTGAGTACTCTCCATTTTGCTCTCTAAATGCATAAGAATGATAGTTCAGTTTCAATCTTGGTCTTTGTACAACAATTTCATATGGAACCACTTAGATCTTATTCAGTTGAACTTATGAAATCTAACGGTAACGTGATTTTGATGAAGTTCTGAATGGAGTCAGGCTACCTTTGAATTAATCTATATAATCTGCAATATATTCTTATAGATCAAACTACACAAGTCCCAGGCATGCAGGCTAAGTGAAACCGTGAGGTTTCATTTCATTTATTTGACATAACAACACGTTCGGTGAATAATCGATTACATAGCACATGGTGCATAAGGGGCATGAATACTTTTTCAAACAGGACTATGCAGAAAAGAAACATAAGACCTGCACACGCTTGCAGGTATACAAGATTACTTGTGTTGCATAGCATAATATCTTGGTAGTGAAAATATAAAATTTCTCCTGGAGCTTCTCTCCAGATGCTTCCATTCGCCGCAACTTGAGCTCCAAAACTCGGATCCCAATTCAGTAGTACATATCGTGACGCCTTTCGGTCCAATCTTTGACACCAGGGATAGCATATTTCCATGATCTTGGTTCGCTTAGTTTAGGCCCTGGAAATGGAAAAGGTTATTAGAATTTCTGTGTACATTAACTGCCCAATATAATACCAATCGGTGTACAGGCTAACGGCATGGTGTTAAATCAGTCACAATGGATGGATTGTGGATGAAACAAAAGGGAGATTGGATAATTTCAATAATTTGTTTAGTGTTCCAGTTTAAAATACAACCCGGCCAAATTCCACTGCAACGGCCAAACTGTGTACAGCACAAAGTAAACTTGATCGTAGATAACCGGCTCCAGCAAATGTATTTCCAGTCATAGGAGACAAGCATACATTCGAATAGCAGGTGCTTAAACTTCACTTGGTGTGGATCTGTAGCACAAAGTGCGAGCAGAGGAAATCAAGAAAACGAGGACAAGGAAATCGGGAGGTACCTTTGTATGGGTCGCATGAATGAGCGTGTGATATGTCTTTCTCTTCGAGGCTGTCAAGCCGCTGTTGGTTCGATGGAAGACGCCGAGAGAGTATTTCAGTCCATGCCCACTTGTGATGTTGTTAGTTGCCATGTGCTTATTGGTGGCTGTGCAGCGCTTGAGGATAGTACCAGGGCAATGCATGTCTTTTCTTGGATGAGGGCTGCCGGGATCAAGCCAAATTATATAACAATGATAAATCTACAGGGTTCTTTCAAATCTTCGGATGATTTGCGTAGCTATGGAATGCCCCTACATGCGTACATGGCACAGACCGGATTACTGTCGGATGAGTACGTTACTAACTCGCTGATCACAATGTATGCAGCATGTGGTGATTTAGGTTCTAGCTCTGATATATTCCACAGAATCATCAACAAGAGTTCTATTGCCTGGAATGCAATGATAGCTGCGAATGTACAGCACGGTCATGGAGAGGAAGCCATAAAGCTCTTCATCGATATGCGGCGTGCTGGAAACAACCTTGACCGCGTTTGTCTTGCTGAATGTTTGTCATCCAGTGCAAGCTTGGCTTCACTAGAAGAAGGTATGCAGCTACATTGCCTTGGTGTGAAGTCTGGGCTGGACTTGGATACTCATGTTATTAATGCTGCAATGGATATGTATGGGAAATGTGGAAAGATGGATGAAATGCTGAAAATGCTTCCTGATCCTGCCACTAGACCAACGCAGTGCTGGAATACATTGATATCAAGTTATGCAAGATATGGTTATTTCAAGGAAGCTGAAGACACATTCAAACAAATGGTCTTGGTTGGGCAAAAGCCAGACTACGTAACATTTGTTGCCCTGCTCTCGGCATGTAGTCATGCTGGCCTGATTGACAAGGGCATCAAGTACTATAACTCTATGGCATCAGCATTTCGTGTTTCTCCTGGAATAAAACACTGTGTTTGCATAGTGGACCTTCTTGGGCGTTTAGGGCGATTTGCTGAGGCAGAGGCATTTATAGAGGAAATGCCAGTATTGCCAAATGATCTAATATGGAGGAGCTTGTTGTCATCTAGTAGAACCCACAAAAATTTGGATATTGGGAGAAAGGCTGCCAAGAATCTTCTTGAATTGGATCCATTTGATGACTCAGCTTATGTTCTTTTGTCAAACTTATATGCTACAAATGCAAGATGGGTAGATGTTGACAAATTAAGAACTCACATGAAGACCATCAAGTTAAACAAAAAACCTGCCTGCAGTTGGCTTAAACTAAAAAACGAGGTGAGTACCTTTGGTATAGGTGACCGGAGTCATGTACATGCAGAAAAGATCTATGCGAAGTTGGATGAAATCTCGCTAAAACTCAGGGAAGTAGGTTATATTGCTGATACGTCATCTGCATTGCATGATACGGACGAGGAGCAAAAAGAGCAGAACCTTTGGAGCCATAGCGAGAAGCTTGCGTTAGCATATGGGCTTATCGTTGTTCCAGAAGGATCTGCAATAAGGATATTCAAGAATCTCAGGGTCTGTGCAGATTGCCATTTGGTATTTAAGCTGGTTAGCATGGTTTTTCACAGGGAGATTGTTCTTAGAGATCCTTATAGGTTCCATCAATTCAAAGACGGATCATGCACTTGTTCAGATTTTTGGTGAGATAGTCGTTTAAATTGCAGTTGGTTCAATATTTAAGATTGTACGTGCCAAAACAGGGCTTTATCCACTTCCTTCTGTAAATCACATATATGAAAATTGCTAGAGCTGGATATTAAACTCGCATCTCCCTCTGTGTGTGAATATACTACTTGTTATCGATTGCACACTTGTGAGTACCCTCCTTTATGCTTTCTAAATACATGTAGATGACATCTTTAAGTAGCAGTATGTCTCTGATATTTATCAGTAATTATGTGCAGTACAATTTTCGTATCAAACCGTTAAGGTCTTTATCTGTTGACTGTAACATATCGTTAGAACTTTGTGACATAATGTGACCGTTTACAATGAAATTATTTATTCCTGTCATGCCATCCTTTGAGCGCATCTATGCAGGACAGTGCTGCTGTTAACACCCTTGTCTCAGTTTGGTTAATATCCCTCAGTGGCTCAGCCTCAGGGAGTTGTTTCTGAATTCTGATAGAGCATGTACCTTCAAAGTAGTCGGTAACAAGCCACAGCCTGCAGGATTGGCTTGCAAGATTTACACACACAAACACAAAGGGATGTATGTGTGTGTCCCCTCCAAGTGACAAAGGCTACATATCAATGCCACAGAATGAGTAGTAACTGAGGTTCATGTGTGTCTGGCCAGGTAATGACACTTCTTTATTAAAGGTTAGATTAATATTTTTGTGGACAAGGAAGTGATTTTCTTATGTAACTTCTAAGCCTTCTGTTTTCGTAATGGTTTATGTTAAACTTGTCTCTATCGAATGGAGGATATTCAAGAACCTTTGGGTCTGTGCAGATTGCCATTTAGCATTTAAGATAGTTAGCATGGGTTTTAAAGGGAACTTGTTCTTGGAGATCCTTATAGATTCTCCATCAATTCAAAGGTGGATCATGCACTGACCATATTTTTTGTTTTGGTGAGTTAAATGGCAGCTGATTCAATATTTTAGATTGTACGCATCATATGACAAACCATGGCGTTGGATATTGAGCTCACATCTCCCTTTTTGTAATTGTGTGGGTATACAAATTTTCATTCATTAGACGCGTGTAGGTACCCTCCGTTATGTTTTCTAAATGCATATGGTAGTAGTTTCAGTATCAATGTTGGTTTCTGTACGTTACAGTTTTCACATGGAACAACTAAGCTCTTAATACTCTTATGATTAACTTATGGTGAACAATTTGTAACATGATTTCGAGAAAGTTCTGAATGGACACAGGCTACCTTTAAATTAATCTATATAATCTGCAAATATATTCTTATAGATAGAACTACACGAGTCTCAGACAGGCAGGCAGGCGAAGTGAAACCGCAACGTTTCATTTCATTTATTGGACACAACAATACGTACGTTCGGTGAATTACCGATTACTTATCATATGGTGCATGCATAAGAGGCATGAATACTTGTTCAAACAGGACTTGATGCAGAAAAGAAATATAAGCTCTTTACACGCTGCAGGGTTACAAGAGCACTTGCTTTGCATAGCGTAATATCTTGGTAGTAAAAATATTAAAATTCTCTCCAGTTTCTTCCGTTCACCACAACTTGGGCTCCAAAACTCGGATCCCAATTCAATACATTCTGTGATGTCGCTTCGTCCAATCTTGAACACCAGGGATAGCATATTTCCATGATCTCAGTTCCCTTAGTTTAGGCCCTGGAAATGGAAAAGGTTATAAGAATTTCTCTGTGTACATTAACTGCACCCAAGATAAAAACCATTAGTTGTACAAGCTAACGGCATGGTGTTACATCATCAGAATGGATCGTGGATAAAACAAAAGGACACGTATTAATTTGTTTATAGTTTGAGGGCAAAATACACCCCAGCCGAATTCCATTGCAACGGCCAAACTGTATACAGCACAAAGTAAACTTGATCGTAGATAACCGGCTCCAGCAAATTTATTTCCATCCATAGGAGACAAGCATACATCCGAAGAGCAGATGATTAAACTCTACTTGGTGTGGATCCGTAGCACAAAGGGCGAGCAGAGGAAATTCAAGAAAACGAGGACAAGGAAACCGAAAGGTACCTTCAGATGGGTCGCATGAATGAGCGTGTGATATGTCTTTCTCTGCAAGACTGTCAAGCCGCTGTTGGTGGCGCTTGTAAAGCGGCTTCAGATCTATGGCTGGGCAATATTTGACTGTAAGTTCCCGAAGAGCAGAGTAACTCCCAAGAACACCAGGTAAAGATGCAAGGCATCGGCAGCTTCGAAGATTCATTCTCTCTAATGATGGCAGGTCACCCAAGGAATCGAGTGACCGCAACTTACTGCAGTTAAAGATGTATAATGACTCCAGGGCATCCAGGTGCCCTGACACAGAACAGAGCATCCCGCATCTGTCGATGCTTAAGCGCTTGAGGGACGGTGGTAGAGCTGGAAGTGTTGCCAGGTTGTCACAGTCGAATACATCTAGAACTTCCAAGCACGGAAGACGGTTCCTTGGAGACGGCGATTGCTCTGGATGTTGCGTCGGCGTGCCGAACCATACGGCTAGCATGATCTCGCCGTGACGGAGCTTCTCCCCGCCGCGGCCTGCCAGACAGTACCACTGCGGCGCCAGCGGGCTGTCGGGCGGAACGCGGCTGGGGATGTCGGAGGTGTCGAAGGCGATGCGGCCCACGAAGTCGTCCTTGTCCTTCACCACGATCTCCAGCAGGTTGGACTGCAGGTGCTCCCGGGAGAAGGCGAAGGTCTGGCGCCACCCCGGGTTGGGGTTCTTCTCCAGGTGCTTGGTCACGCCCTTGAAGTTGCCCAGCCGCACCTCCACGTACGGGTCCAGTGCGCCCGTCACGTCCATGGTCGGCAGGTCGCGCGCCTTCATCACGGTCACGTACAGGTACTGCATCGGCTCCACCATATCGTACGTGGACGTGAAGTCTCGGGAGTACTCCAGCTGAATATCTGTATTTGTTTCAGGATGCTCCTGGTTCCCCCATACGGACTCAAGTCTAGGGCACTCGTGGATATAAACAGATCTTAGCGATGGGGGAAGAATAAAGAGCTCCGTCAGGCTTGAACAGTCGACTATACTTATCATGCTTAGATGTGGCAGTACTTGATCCGCTGTTTCTATAGGTTCACCACCTTTCACCTGCATGCGCCCTTCTAACTGTTGACAGTCAGATATCCTTAAATTCCTCAAGGATACCAAGCTTTGGAACACGTCTTCTGGCCAGTAGATCAATGCATAACAATAGGAAATACTCAATGTAATAAGCTTTCCAAACCATTTCCAAGCCCCAAACGTGTGCTGTGCTGGATTTGAGGAGAAGAAAAAGTAGAAGTCGCCCGACAACCTGATTTCTGAAACAGATGATTCATGATTCTCATCTATCTGTGGTGGTGTATCTTCTGTGTCACCGGTTGACAAATCTAGCTTGGACAGTGAATAGACGTGCTTTGATTTAAGTACCGCTAAAGATAGTAGTGCCTTGTCTTCATGCACTACTATATCCTTGAGATTTGGCGCCTCAGGTAGACTAGTCAGCTTTGGACAGTTCTTAATATCAAGCTTCTCAAGTACAGGAAACGTCAGTTCTTTTTTTTCTTCTAGTGCCACCCATCTCTCCAAGCTCTCCAGATCATGTAACCGGAGTTCTTTTAATGCTGGAAATGTCACGGATTCAGCACCGCTGCATAGGCTTAGCAATTTGTCCAACTTTTTCAAATAAAGAACTTGAAGAGCTTTGAAGTGAGAGAATGGAGGAAATTCCTCACATTGTACACAACCAAGCAGATGGAGCTCGGTCAAGTTACTAAGATCTGTTATCCATGTTGGTAAACTGGTGCCTTTGTAGCCAACTATCCTTAGCAACTCCAGGCCAGCATTAGGTTTAAGAGCATATAGTACGTTTTTATGGCAATCTTGCTCTGGCTCCTCTTGACCCTCATTGTTCCATCCAAGAGATAAGTGTGTCAGCTTCTTTTTATTTTCGAGACTGGCTCCTTTTGCATGCACTTCTGTTGCATTCTCTAAACAACTTAACTCTAACTCGCCACCAAGGTTTAACTTTTCAAGTTCTCTGATAGTACTGCAGCCAGAGCTAGCACCAACAACAAAATATGTTAGAGTCTGCAGAGAAGTTATCTGTCCAAGTTCTGGAGGCATGCATGTCAATGCTGTACATCCATTAGTATAGAAGTGTCGGAGGCTTGCCATATACTTCATATCCTTTGGGAGCTGGCGAAGTTTATAGCAATGAGAAATGTCCAGTGTTTGTAGATTATACATAATGCTTATTTCTTCTGGAAGTTGCTTCAAATCCCTGTTTCTTGACAGATTAAGGTAGCGTAGGTGCTGTATCTGTCCTTGGAGATATACCTGCCTTGCATTCCATACAGGAAGGTGTACTGCTCGCAGTGAAGCATATTTTGATATATGCCGATAAGGGACTGCATTATCTTCACAAAATAATGTCCGAACTGTTGGACCTTGTTTCTTCAGACAATCATTCAAGAGATTTCCTTTATAGCTTGAGAAGAAATGAAGAGTAGGATTTGGCAACAACTTCTTCATGCTTGGTATATCAACTATAGTGACACATTCTTTCCCCATGACAGACAGAGCAATGTCATGCATGAGATCATGTATTTTGCATGTGGTTTTCTTACGAAACTGCAACCTTTCGTGGTATCCATGACTTGTTTGCTTCACTTCTTGGAAAAATGACCTCCAAGTTAGCTCCTTAAATATTTCTTCTCCCTTTGTTTCAGGATGGTCATCTTCTTGGACAGGTATTAAATCATGTGCCATCCACAGCTGAATCAATAGCTCCACATCAATCTCGTAGTCTTTGGGAAACATAGCACAAAATGCAAAGCATTGCTTCATATCAGGTGATAGATCATCAAAACTGAGCTTGAGTATCGGTCCAATTTCAGTTCTTTCATTACAAATGGTACTTTTGGCTAATGTATCCTTCCAATCATTCAGATTAGTCTTGGCACTCAACATAGAACCGAAGGCTTTGGCAGCCAAAGGAGAACCTGCACATCTGTCAACAATTTTGTCAACAATTCCATCTACATCATGATTGTTTTGCCTTTGAAACCTGAATGCTCTACTCTGAACTATTTCCTTCAAATACTGGTATCCCAGCTCTTCAATATTATAGGCTTCAGTTACACCCATGGTCATTCGTTGAGCTATTTTAGCATTGCGAGTTGTTGTCAGTACTACACTGCCCTTGTCACCATACTTAAGGCAAGTCTTCAGTTTTCCCCAATTATCATGATCAAGATCCCATACATCATCCAACACAATGAGGTACTTCTTTCCACTTATCATACTCTGGAGATCCTGCAATTCTTTTTCACGACCTTTGTCACTTCTATTTGTCTGGCGAAGGGCGCTTGCAATAGTAGCGGCATCAAAATCATCTGACACACAACACCACCTTCGAAGCTCAAAATGATCCTCGATTGCAGGGTCATTGTAAACGAGTTGAACAAAAGTAGTCTTGCCCAGCCCGCCCATCCCAACAATCGGAAAGACCGTGAGATCCTTGCTGCTAGCTTCATCGACCAATATCTTCAAGATTTTCTTCTTCTCTTCCTCTCTGGATCTGCTGATAATATCCTTGTCGGAGTCAACCATTATGGGATCTGTCTTCCTCCACTGCTTTGATGTTGGTGCCTGTTGTAGGTGCCTGAAACCAAATGTGTTCATCTCGGTGACAAGGACTTCGATGGTCTGCACAATCTTTTGTAGCTTCTTGCCCATCCTGTAACGGAATACAATGGGATTACGAGCTGGGAAGCGTCTCAAAGTCTTCAAGCTGTAGTGCCCCTTCTTCTCGGCCTCTCGGCGAAGCGCCTCATACTTGAACTCGTCAAAGACATCGTTGGCCTGATAGGAGACTTTCTTGAGGTCTTTGAGCCAGGCTCGTACTCCTGGTCGGAAAGCTCCCTTCTCCTCGGCATCTTGGATGATGTCCAGGATGGCCGGCAGCTTGCGTTCCAGGGTAGTACGCTGCTCCTCCATGCCTTCCATCACCTTATACTGGTCCAGCAGGTAGCTGGATGCCTTCTCCTTCACCATGGAGACCAGCGGGCCTATCACCAACTCGGCCATTGTTGCTCTCAAAACTTGTACCACCTTGCACTAGCAGTGCTCTCACACCCTGCTGTGCCACTCGCCTTTCCTGCAGATTGATTAGATAACTAGTCTTACTACAAGGCGCGATGGATCGATGCCCCTTGTATTCTCGTAAACAAATGATGAGCAAATTAGCTGAAAGAGAACAATGGACTTACCAATAATATGTATACGGATTGCTTCAGATGATTTGCAGCTGCACCAGTTGCGTTGCTTGCTTTCTACAACTCACGGTGGTGAGAGATTGTGCTGACCTCCATCTCTTTAATTCAATCTTTCTTCTGATGTGGCAACGACCACATAGATCGGAAATGAGTGGCAGAGGATGTGCCGACGAGAGGTAGGTACCAGATCTGAATCCCCTGAAGAGAGTATGTGACACTTGCATCCGTACTGTGCCTTGGCTTAAGAGCAAGTCTTTCTTGACAAGGACAGCTAGCCACTGCTCTGGTAGGTGCCAAAGCTGTCTGTGCGATGGCAATACTTACAGTAGATGGCAATATGAGCTATTTAGCCATTTTATATAAAAAAATCATGCGTTTTGAAATTGGTATAATATCGTAATATGCTGAGATGTTCTGCTCCATGAATGCTTCTCATCCAGACATGCAGTCACCTTAAAAGAGTTTGAACCGCTTATGTATAGGCGGGCTGCCGTGCCAATGTCTACAAGCCTTTGCACAAACAGTTGTGAAAATTTTGGATCCAGTGACAATTATGACAAGATGGCTAGACCTTGACTGCTCAACAAACCCAGTTAGCAAATTTCTCAACAAAAATATGGGAAACTTTGCTGACGCAAGCATGAATAATTTCATAATTATAGGGGACCTGCAGTTATTGACGCTAAGACAGATCGTTTTATGAGACGGTTGGCCTAGTACTACTAGCTAACAACACATCGTACATCGGTGTAATTACTCTGTACGAAGCAGTGATCCAAGTGCCGTTTCAGCGGAAATTGTTCAGATTCAGGGCATGATTACCTTTCCTTTCTGTTCACTGAAGCTGGTCTACTTTTGATCATTTTTATGGCTGACGCTAGGATCCTTCACACTGAACTGCACATGTACTGTTTGGATGTTCGTTGCTCGATCTTTCTGATCACGGTTACACTGGACGCTAGAATCTCGAAGGGGAGTGAGGAACGACCGGGTGCTAACCTGCAAGAAGTGCACGCGTGACCGCGGACGGATTTCATGGTGAGAATCCCCTGTATTCTACAGCATTCCTCAGCCCGCCCTTCTTCTCCGGCCGGCGAGCGCCAACGGAGGCGACGCCGGCGGCGTGCGCTGAGGAAAAAGAAAGCTTTCTGGTCGCCGGCGGCTCTGCTCCGCGGCTCCGCCCGACGAGAAATGGGCTCAATGGCTAGAGTGGGCCTATCGGGTCACGTTTCGAAGCCATATGATTTGTAAGTGGGCTTAAAGTCGTCGTATCTTGGCTAATGAGCTAGTGGGCTCAAACTGGATGTTGCTTCGCTTTTCGTGCTCGGCCCGTAAACCAACCACTAGCAACTTAATTTGTTTTTCCAAAACAAAACTAACGTATTATCGGATCAGGATTGTTTCAGATATGTGTTATGGGGTCTTCTTGCACGTACAAAATGGTTTGCAGCAAGCCATAAGCTTACTGCATAGTACACGGGAGTATATATGAACGCAGTGAAAACTAAGTAAAAATTAGAAGCTTGAAAACTCCATAGTAATGTTTTATGCAGGCTAGATGATTTACTAGCAGGTCCATGTACTGAACCAGACGAGAGAGAGACCACAGAAGCATAAACGCATAACACATTGCACGTGAGAAATGAATGCAGTGGGGGCGCAGCTGGCAGGGCATGGAGATGCATTCTCAAGGATCGGTGTTCACGGCTCGTTGGAACATTCCAAGTCCTCTGGTTCTCATCTCCAAATTATTAATTGTTTCTACTTGCACGCAACACTACATAGTAGTACCTCAGATCACTGCATGGCGTGTACCAGCAGTTACGCAGAAAATGAATAGCTAGATCAACGATTGGTGTCATCAGATCAGCTAGAGAAGCCTGCATTGCCACCAGATCCCAACCACATTTCCATGCAAATAAATTAAAACCGTCTGAACCAAGCAATGCTTCAATCATCATAACACTACGCTTGTCCTTAGCCTAGCTTATCCTTGTCCGGGTTGTCCCCATGTTCCTCATAGGTTTCGACTTAATCCCAACCGGCACACATCACAAGTTGATGTAACTGCTCAGTACAAAGAACAGTGAGACGCAGTACTACGTACTACTACACTGCTTGTGCTTGATCGGAGATCGATCAGATCTGGTGTTAATTTAATCCACAAGATTCATCCTTGTTCATTCACAGACGACACTGGTCTACTTTCGATCGAGGCAACTTTTTCGGTGTTTGCCTTTACCTCTAGTCTGGTCCAAGTCGCAGTACTACCGAGTACCGACTCCCGAATCCATGGCACAATGGACCATCCCCTGCACATGTACTGTTCGGACTTGCCGAGCAGATCTGAGCTGAACAGGAGTATAGTATCTATCCATCTATCTGATCTCAGTTGCATGTGATCCGCACGTACGGCAACAACGCGTTTGAAACTGGACATGCATCACTCTGTTATTTTACAGGGAAAAATTCAGGGCCTCCAATGCAAGCCTGAAGCCCCTGTTGCCGTACGTGGTCCTCTGTCGACGATTCATTTGGGAGATCCTCATGATCGATCCTGTTGGGTTGGCACCATTTTCCTTTCCGTTCAGGCACCGCTGTTCTGCAAGTACTCATCGTCGCCTGGCTATCGCGGCTTGTTTTAGGTTTATTCATTCTGAATTTCAGACAATGAGCAGAACTGAAGAGGAAACTGAAGGCGGCGATCTCTAGTGAGAGCTGATGAGCACTGCACGCAGTGCACCTCAGTGTCGTAAGACGTTTGTTCAGAACTTCAGATGGCATGCATGCCGGTGATGATGGACGGTGAAAGAAGGAAGCAGGGGAACATGGCAATGGCGGAGCTCGTACCGCACACAGGAAAAAGAAAAGCAGAGTCCTAATAATGTAATGACACCGTTCAATTATTGGAACGGAATCAACGGACTTGCACCGATCTAAGGAGGCGCGCTTCAATGCATGTGAATGATGGCAGCTGATTCAGTACTTACTGTAGCGGTGGCTGTGCAGTGCAGTACGTCCGTTGATTGAGGCTTTGCTTTGCTTCGAGAGGTCGAGGTTACTGTGCGGCCGCGCGGCGGTGGTCGTACAGAGGAGAGGACAGTGCAGATAGATCGTGGGGCACACTCCCGTGCATGCATGCTTCAGCGCAAAGCCATCTATCTTCTCATCATGATCTCATTTACTAGCCAATAAGTCTTTATTAGTTACCAGCAATTGTGATCATATAAGAATAGTGCTAGTACTTGCCCATTATTTCAGAGGGCAGAAGAAAAAGGCACGACTTACGCTGTGTTTTTTGCGACGCAAATGGTGAGAAGCTAGACAATCCGAATAAATTCACACTGAAAGGGCTTTCAAATTCCTTTACTTATCATGGCATGATGCAGTTCTATAACGATATTCTCGTGGTCCCTGCGGACAGACTCTTCTAACTAAACCAGAAAATTAGACCACAAATGGACTAAAAATGAAAATTAGACCACAAATTCATAAAGCGTTTGTAGTCCAACGGTTAGGATAATTGCCTTCCAAGCAATAGACCCGGGTTCGACTCCCGGCGAACGCATTTTTTGTTTTATTTTTCCTTTTGTATACTTATAAATCTGTTATTCATTTTTTTTTTGCGATTATAAAAATCTGTTATTCATTGTAGCAATGCTGTCATCATAATTGAGTTCCTTTTCAGGGACACCTCTCCAAATTAATGAATCCTCTTTTATTGAACAAACACGGTTCCTTGCTGCTGATAAGCTCATGCAAAAAATAAAAAAATTGCCAGCATCGAAAATATCAACTCGGGATATTTCTTCAAGGCATGACAAAAAGGTTTCCAGCATTCTGCCCTTCTACTACTGATAAAGTCCTTGTTACCATAAATTGCCGGCGTCGAAAATAAAAGGGCAGGACTCAACTGTGTTTTTTGCTACACACAAGCTAGACAATCCGAATAAATTCACACTGAAAGGGACTGGGCTTTCAGATTTTCCTTTACTTATCATGGCATCATGCGGTTCTAAAACGACATTCTCCTGGTCCCTGCGGGCGGACTATTTGAACAAATAAGGATAATTAGACAGCAAAATCAGAAAGCGTTTGTAGTCCAACTGTTAGGATAATTGCCTTCCAAGCAATAGACCCGGGTTCGACTCCCGCAGACGCATTTTCTTGTTTTGTTTTTTTCTTTTGTATACTTACTACCTCCGTTTTTTTACTTGTCACTAGTTTTTACTGTAGTAACTTTGACCATACGTTTTTTCCTAAAAAATTTACAAAGACGTGCAAAAATATGTAATGCTAATAAAGTATGTTGTATGATAGATCTAATGACATAAAAGATTCAAGTGTACGCACATATTTTGTAGAAAAAACAGACGGTCAAAATTGCTACAGTAAAAACAGTGACAAGTACAAAAAAAGGCCAAATTTGCTGGTGGACACTGTGACTTTGTAGAATTGGCTGGTGGACACTGAAAAAAGTCGATTTGGCTGCAAGACACTATCAAAATGTGAAAATTAGCTGATGGACACTATAACATAGGAGAATGGTTGTTATGAATTTTTTTTCTCAATACACGTAGCACATGATGACTTGAAATTTCACATAAGTATGTATTGTTGCATTCTCTAACTATGTGTTTTTTTCCACAAATTGTCTTCACTGTTTGTATAGTTAAATCTGAAAATTAAATACTCTTTATGTTGAAAAGCTATGCAAACAATCAAAAATAATTATGAGAAAAAACACATAGTTAAAGAATGCAACAATACATAGTTATGCAAACATTTCAAGTCGTCAGGTGTCATGTACATCGAGATAAGAAATTCATAACAACCATTTCTCCTATGTTATAGTGTCCATCAGCTAATTTCCACGTTTTGATAGTGTCCTGCAGCCAAATTAATTTTTTTCAGTGTCCACCAGCCAATTCCACAAAGTCACAGTGTCCACCAGCAAATTTGGCCAAAAAAAACGGAGGAAGTATAAAGCTGGTATTCATTGTAGCAATGCTGTCATCATAATAGAGTTCCTTTTCCGGGACAACTCTCTAAACAAATGAATCCTCTTTTATGAACAAATATGGCTCGTTGCTGCTAATAAGCTTATGCTAAAGATAATTAAATTCCCGGTGTCGAAAATGCCAGGGGATATTTCTTCAAGACATGGCTGAAAGCTTTCCAACATTCTGCCCTGCCCTTCTGCTACTGATAAAGTCCTTTTTACGATAAATTGCCGACGTCGAAAGTAACCAATAGCCAAGAAACGTTGATGTTTTGCCTAATGAAAAAAGAAACGTTGATGTTCTGCTGTTGGTGAGTCCCTGTACTAACAATAAATCACTGCTAACGATGCCAAAAAGGAGAAATCATGCACTTGCTGTTTTCATCACAGCCTTTTCTCAGTAAGTTGCTAACACAACTTGCACATCTGTCCATTTCCTCCTTTTTGCAGCCCAAGTGAGCCGTCACTACGACTGAACTACTACGCCACTTGGCAAACAGCTCCATAAATTCAGAGGTGTTTGGTTTTTCTAAGGTTCTGCATTCTGTGTTACTTAAAGGGATAAATAAAGTTTGGATTTGATTGGGGTAAAAAGGGGCCAAACTAGTGCACACTCTGTACTCGGTGGAAGGACATCTACGTGTGGCTGCAAAAACAGGGGAAGAGAAGCATGAAGACATGGCGTTAACGTTGAAGTTTCCAAGTTTGGTTTGGACTGTGTTCTGTGTTACTTAAAGGGGTAAATAAAGTTTGGACTTACCTGGGGTAAAAAGATCCCAAACTACTGTAGTAGTGTAGCTCTGTCCTTTGTCAAAGGAAAAGAAAAGGGCATCGATTCTGTTCGTGCAAAGACAGGGGAAGAAGGGGCACATAATTAAGGACTGTTAACGTTGAAGTTTCCAAGGATGCAAGATCAGAGTACAAAACCACTATTGCAGTAATTAATTCACACTGTAACTGTACCATTGTCCAACAGAACAAGCACCATGCTCGTACATCCTTTCATGTTTCTTTACAGTACATATCAATAATTTTTTTTTAAAAAAGAACCAACGAACACATACTGTATCATCAATTTCAACAAAAAGAGAAAAAAAAGCACACAACACGAAAGCGAAAAAATGTTGGTTAATTCAGTTGTTCTTTTCTGCATCCTTGTTCTCCTTCTTCTTCCCTAAACCAGCAGCTGTGGCAGACGCAGACGACGACTTGTCGCCGGCCCTGACGACGCCGTCGTTTCCGGCGAGCATGAGGTACTTATCCTTCCTAGTAAGCATGGTACACCCATACCCAAGCGCGTCCCCCATCCTCCTCTGCACGAGGTTAGCCAAATCCGTACTAGGCTCATCCCCGTTCCTGACCGTCCTGGTGGACACCTTCTCCAGAAACTGCACGGTGTAGCACATGCGCGGGTTGACCATGTAGTAAAGCGGGTCGAAGCATTTCAGTCCCCCCGCCGTGGTGGCGTAGAACATGGAGGTCTCGACGGCGATTCCCACGGGGACGACGTCGTCGGCTAGCTCGGCGAACAGCGGGCTGAACCGGAGCAGGTACGGTTCCCGGCACGTGGTGCCTTCCGGGCAGACCACGACCAGGTCGCCGCCGGCGAGGAGACGAGCCATGGCCGCGCCGTCGCTGCGCCGGTCGCGGGTTAGCCGGACGGTTCGGCCGATGGGCGAGATGAGCTCGGAGACGCGTGAGAGGCTGTAGGAGACGGCGCGGACCGGGCGGTCGAGCGCGACGGAGACGTAGACCGGGTCGATCAGCGTGCGGTGGTTGCACACGAACAGCTGGCCGGAGCCGGAGGAGGAAGGTGGAGGGAGGGAGCCTTTGAGGCGCCAGGACATGCCGGTGGCGGCGAGGATGGGGGTGGAGTACTTGTAGGGGACGGTGAGAGCGACGGCGAGGCGGCCGGCGCCGAGGACGACGCCGAGGGGAAGCCACGCGAACATGGCGGCGGTGTTGGTGGCGGTGGGGAGGAACGCCAGGCGGCCGTCGTGGAACACCATGGGTTTCGGGTACTTGGCGCGCGGCAGCGGGCGCCACCGGCGCTTCTCCTCCGGGCTCACCACGTACACCTCCTGTAAATAAAGTACGATAAAGTAGATCTAGTGATTGAGTTGTGCAACATTAACTAACTTTTACTACTACTTGTAAATCAAATTAAAGGGACAAAAGTACTAGATTAGGGAGTAGTAATTAATGACTCTGACTATGATGAGCATGCAACTAGTTAAACAAATTGTACTTTACTTCTTACTGATACTAAAATAACTAGTGCTGGTAGAATTTTGTGGCTCCCAGTCCCAGGTGAGAGGAAAAAAGATGGATGTGGAGGATCGATCGTGAATGATTGAGTTGAGTTGCATGATGAGCACGACAGCTCCTACAGTGTTAAAGGCATGCGGCGTTGTACTTATTGTGTGTGATGTGATGACGTGTCAACCATACGTACATACGTCGCCTCGCCTGCACCAGGCTGGCTTGCTGTACACTACAGACTACAGAGGACCTACTCTGAATCATAAGGCATCCTACTTTGATGAAGCAACAACAGGAGGATGCGCATGCAGCATGGCAACCTCTGAAGCACCACATGCAGAAACAGAATGCGACAAGCGTGGAACAGCGAAAGGAGCATGCATGTTTGACTGCCAAACAAGGACCGACTTGCAGGGGCGAAATGCATGCTTGCATGCATGGAAAACGGAGTCAGATTTATTTTATTTTATTTTTGTGAGTAGGTAAAATTGATAGCAACATTTTTTTTGAAAGAAATATCAATAATTTTCCCCCCGCCCCACCCCCAAAAAAAAAAAGCAAGAATAACAACAGTGTCACATGTAACAGTAGACGTACCTTGCAGCAGCAGCGCGCGAGCGGGTGGCTGAGAAACTCCGGCGACCCAGAGAATCCCACTTTAACATCCTTCTCCTCCTCCGCCATGGCCACCACCTGGTGATCAGCTTCGTCGAGTTCAACCATGATCCCCGTGTAGAAGCCCCATAGCGTCTTCATCTCCCTGCCCACGACGGCGTCGGCGCCCAGGTACTCCCTGAGGAACCCTTCCACCATGACCCGCGGCATCCCGGTGGTCACGCACACCACCTTCCTCCTCCTCCTCTCATCCGCCGGAAAAGCAAACGCGGCGTCGAAGGCCTCGGCGGACACGTCCTCCATGAACCACTTGGGCAGCACGGCGCGGCCCGCCCGGAACCGGCCGGCGCGCAGCCCGCAGAACGCCACCGCCGCCATCGCCTTCACGCGGTGGCTCTCGGCGAGGATGGAGAGGAGAGGGTGGAGGAGGAGCAGGACCAGGCCCCGCAGGAAGCCGCCGGCCTCCATCGCCACCAGCATGAAGTACGGGAACAGGTCGCCGGACCCATGGAGAAGCAGCGCCGTGTCCACGTCGACGACGAGGGTCGTCGTCGTCGTCTCCGCCGGAGGCGGGCAGCCGTCGCGCTGCACTGGAAGGTTAGGAGCTTGTTGCGTCGGCGCGACGGCGGCCTTGGAGGAGGGAGGCGTGCGGCGGGCGTGGAGGAGGAGGGAGAGCATGGCGGAGAAGAGCCTGTGCGCCAGCAGCTTCAGCTTCTTCTTCGCACCCATGGCTGGAACGCGCTTGATGTGTTGTTGATATGGTGGTGGCGCCTGCAGGACTGGCGAGAGCTGAGCTGAGCTTAGCTAATTAGCTGCGTCGCTGGAAGGAGTAATGGCGATTGATTGATTGATTGATTAGTGGAACGAGCGTAAGTAGCCGGCGCCTGGTAGCTCGATCGAGCAACTGGAGAGGATGGATGTATGTATGGAGCGAGCAGGTTAATTGTATGGTTTGGTTTGGTGTGGGAGATCAGATGGATTGGATGGTCCCTTGGTAGCTGCTGCTTATATAGACAGAACAGAAGATGGACAACTGGGCGCGCGCCCGGCGGGCGGCACCATATATAGATGAGAAAGAAGATAATGCTGCATTGGCCTAGTCCGCATGTCACGTCACGTATTCATTGCCCAGCTGAGCTCCTTTCTCAGCTGCCAGACGCATGAGATCAGATATATGGATGCGTGGATGGATAGATAGATCTGAACAGAGGAAGAATGTGCATGTGCATGCCAAGGGATCGATGGAGAAATTAAGCGACCGTCACGGATCGAGTACGTCTCATGCAAAAATGTACATATATAAGCATGTGATCCTTGCAAGGTTGACGGTGCCGTGTACGGTGTACATAATGTATTTGTGTACGAACGTCTGATCCTATCCGCTAAAGGAGACCTACAGAGATGCTGTGAGATTCGTGTGGAGGACAATTAACGTACGTACGTGAAAGTCTCAAAAATAAAATAAAATCGTACGTACGTGAACGAACGAGCAGAGCACTTGGCCGCATGCATGCAGGTGATTTATCGATCGTCGGGCCACCCTTTTCTTTTTGTGGTACGTACGTACGTTGTCGTTATTTGCCGGTAAACAGTGCTGTCAGCAGCAGCAGATGCCAAACCAAACACATACTACTATTAAACCCGCGCAAAAATCACGACTTTTCTCTTCGTCCCGCGACGGACGGGCGGGGCGGGCATTCATCAGGCCGACTGGGCTGGATGCACACAATGGTCAAAAACGCTGCTGGTACGTGCGTGTACCGGCACCAAATTTCCTTGATCGTGCAAATCGGGCCGGGCGCCGACCACACCCAGAACGGGAAATGGCTGCCGCAGAGTTAGTTCGGTCTCTGCTTGTTGTTGCTCACTTGTTCATTCTTGCCTCACTCGTCGCATGTACGTGGCGGTGGCGGTGCCCGTGCAGCCACCGGCCGACCTGCAGCAGGCCGGAGTACGTTGTGGTCGTCGGTGCAGTGCAGCCGCGCGCGGTGTTTGGGCTCGGCTGCACGTACGTCGTACGTGATTGGTCAGAAAAAGCCAGCCTACGTCCACGTGGCCGATAATTCCTCCGGGATTTGCGTGGCGCGCGACCGGGAACAGTGACGCACGCATGCCGCCAAAGCACCGGTCGGTTAGTTTAGTCAGTCGCCTCGCCGCCCGGGTTTGAAGAAGAAAAGATGAAGGGAAATATATGCTGGAGCGAGACAAGAAGAAGAAAGACAGATCAAGCTCTCACGCCAGGAGAGCAGAGCAGAGCAGAGCTGCTTGCCCCTGGCCCCTGGGCCTCCCTCAAGGATCCAAACAAGCTGGCCAAAGGTCCATCTTCAACAAGCTCTGCATTCTGCGTGCGTACGTACGTACGTGTTTAAAATGAAAGTTTGGATTTTTAGCGAACAATATTGTGATCGGTTCCATCTCGTAGCGGTACGTTGCGCAAGCTCATCTTTCTCTTTCTCATATCATTGACAGCTTAAAAGCGCATTATGGAGTGGGAAACAGTAGCGGTACGTTGCGCAAGCTCATCTTTCTCTTTCTCATATCATTGACGGCTTAAAAGCGCATTATGGAGTGGGAAACAGGTGTCTGTAATTCCTGCTCTGCATCTCTCGTCTTGAGGCAGGCGTCTGGACGAAAAAAAACAGAGCACGTTGTTTGTTCGCACGCGTGTGAGTGCCCAACAGTGCATGCGCGATCCAAACAGTGAGCGTTGCGTAATTGCGCCTACTCTGCGTTTCAGCTATGTCCCAAGCTAAGACCCATACTGGCTTCTCTAACATCACCGTCAATAAGTTCCATGCTAGCTTCATTAAGCAGGTCCCGCGAATCAAGCTCTGATGGGAAATTCAGCTGGAGCACAGTAGCGGCCGTGGTACATCGGACGCGTTCCGTGCTTTTAGTATTAAATTTTAGAGGACTCTAAACAAAAAAAACTCTAGTATTAAATAAAGTTTAATGACAAAACTTTTTTGCAGATGGGTACATCTTTACGAGACGAATCTAATGAGCTTAATTAATCTATGTTTTGCCACAGTCATGCTACAGTAATGCTACAGTAACCATCATCTAATCATGGCTTAATTACTCTCATTAGATTCGTCTCGCGAATTAGACCAGCGTTCTGTAGTTAGTTTTGTAATTAAACTTTATTTAATATAGCTTATCTAGAGTTTAGACCCCTCTAAAATTTAGACCCCCATGCGTCGAACACTCCATCGTCTCTCTGAATTAAAACACGTGTCGTGTCAGGGAGACAATATATATGTAGCATCAGAGAAATTCGCGTTCCAGCGTATAGTACTAGTGATACTAGCTCATTATGTCGTTACACACCACGTGTCGCTCTTCTCGATCCGTGTCCTGATGAAACGCATGAAAATGCATTTAAATTTGTTCGTACGCGCGTAAAAGCTCAATAGGGAGGGGCTGTTTTCTCAATCAAACTACTGCATGTGCATTGCGACCATGCACATGCTGCCTAGCTGCATTTGGGCGTGTCATGCAGCTGCCATCCGTAATAACGTGCTGAGTCTTCTAGCTAGTGCGCGTGTATAAGAAGACAACGATGGTGTTATACATGGATGGACCTGCCTGCCTGCCCGGGTCCCTATAGGCTAGCTGCATGCGCAACCGGCACGATGCGCAACCGGCACAATAACGTGCATGTTTTTGTTTTTTCAACGCTCTGCAGTGTTGCGTTTTGTCCATGCTGGGAAGAATGGAACCGGTATGGTCGTGCTCTAATTTTGCCAGCGCGACCTAATTTTGGCTTCTTCTTCCTCTGGTCAATCCAATCCAATCCAACGCCTTCCAGGTACGTCGCGGTTAGGTTCCTGCCGCCTTTCAGGTTGACCCAAATAGAGTAGTAGTAGTAACTGACAACGAATAAAGGTTGGAATGGAAACCAAGGCAAGGCATCATTTGTGGGAACGAGCTGACGGTGATGCCGATAAGGTCGTTGGGTCCGCGCGCACCATCAGCGGCTCGATTTCTCGCAGCTGGAAAGCCATCCTTACCTTCGCTATCTCTGGTTTTTTCTTACTACACACGTCGAGTTCATTAACTTTGTTTTGTTCGGGCACGGTGATCCGTCTTGAAACTACTGCAACCGTACGCGTGGCCTTGGAGTGCAACCGTACGCGTGGCCTTGGAGTGCAACCGTACGCGTGGCCTTGGAGCTGCTGACATTGCGTGTTCGTTCTGCTCAGAGGAAATGGCGCAATATCTGTTCTTCGAAATTTTGCTGCCAGTCCGGTTCGTGCGAAGCCGTTCATACTACCGCTGTATGCATGTTGTGATCAAGTTGGTCAAGAATTTGGTGCTTCCGTTAAACCGTTACTGCAGCTTAGCACACAAGTCTGCGATGTGTGCAAGACAAAAATAGCTGCGTATCTTGTCGTTACCGTAAAAATCCTGGTGGAAAAACGTGCATTCCTCGTTTCTGGGGTTCTTGCCAGCACCGGCGTTATGCCAAAAATATCTCCGAACGAAAGAGGAGTATTTTCTGCACTTGCGGCATGTTCAAACTGACATGAAAATGGAAAGAGCATGTTCCACGCGTGCAAAATGCGTTGTATCTGCAGTGCAGTCGTACTTACTCCTCGGAGCTTCTGAACAATTCGGATTTGAGAATGTAGCAACTGTGATCGTCCTCGCTGCAGGGACACGAAGAACTCATGGAGGACTAGCTATTTCAGACGTGAAGTAATCTGAGACTTTTTTTTGTTCAATGTTTGACGGCTCAAGAAATTGCTTCTCATGCTTGTCCCGTCAGGAAAATAAGACGGGTCGCTTAACAGATGTTCATGAACGTGTATTGAGTAACATATCCGGTACCCTGATCTGTTTTGAACACCGGACAAGTATCCTAATTACTGTGGTACAGAACAAAAAAGTTTAAATTGGACTGAAACATCCTGAACCGTTTCAGGACAACGATGGATGCAGGACTACAGAGCGCACTCATATCGTTGGCAGTACTCACTTGAACTTCACCCAACAACAATCGGTCCCAGAGGAAAGATGGAACTGCCGCGTAGCACCGAGGTTAGCCAAGCTGGTGTTTTGTTTCACTCCAACTTCTCAAAACAGAACATAAGAAACTCTCTACTGTCTAAACGTGGTAATTGATCTGCATGGTTTTTGCTGGACTGGACTTCTCCATTATCTTACTACCAGCAATGTGCCAGTGCCTCCTGTTGTTGAGCATAGGCGTAATAGTCAACTTCATCCCTCAACTATTGTCTAAAGCTCAAATTCATCCTTCAACTTTCAAAAGGTCCAATTTAGTCCCTGAACTTTGGCTGGTAGTTACAGTTTCGTCCCTGAGGGATTGGTTTGAACCGGGTAACCAAAGTTCAGGGACCAAACTGGATCTTTTGATAGTTGGAGGACGAATTTGAGATTTTAGCCAAAGATCAGGGATGACATTGACTATTTTGCCGTGAGTGTTTTCAATGGTCATACTACAACCCTGTTTGGATCCAAGTGACTAATTGTTAGTTGACTAATTTTCAAATAGAATGGACTAATAGAGGACAAATTTTTAGCCAACCAAACAAACTAATAGTAATCCTATTAGTCAGGGGAGCCCGACTAATGCGGACTAATTGTTAGTTCACAAATAATTAGTTCGGTGTATCCAAACAAGACCTACAAACATCCTAGCGATGAAACCAGAAAAATATTAAGATTAGATTCAGGACTTGACTATTATTATCAAACAAAAATTTCTCAACAACCAATTAAATACAATATACTTGGATCATTTCCAAAAAAAATTATAGACCAATTTTGGATTAATGTATTTTTCTTATTATTATTTTTAGAATGTCTAACTGAATTCCAATTTAGTTTTTTTAAAAAAATATATTTAACTGATCCTTTTGGTCGAAAGCTCAAATTCGCCCCTCAACTATCAAAGGTTCAATTTGGTCCCTGAACTTTGGCTGGTAGGTTCAATTTCACCCCTCAGGACCGGTTTGAACCGGGTAACCAAAATTCAGGGACCAAATTAGACTTTTTGATAGTTGGGGGACGAATTTGAGCTTTGGACGATAGTTGAAGGACTAAGTTGACTATTACGCCTTCTGTCAAGTTTGGCCAAATCTGACACCAAGCGCTATGCCGTAGCTCAAGCAAGTATGCCAAAAGCGCGTGGCAAATTTTTGTGGCTAGTGTTTAGTAAATTGTTTCAAGCTTTTTCTGCAGTCCTTGTTTCTACTACTGTGTCAATGCCAAAAAAATATTAATCTACTTCAGATCCGACTGTTTTCTACCGACTGTTGTCCGACCAATGCTAAGTTGTGCACTGTGCTAGTGGGGCCAATGCCCTGTTGTGTCTACAGTCGGACTTGAGTCTACTGATCGGGTCGGATGTATAGCACTTCTGAATCTAGCCCCCTCCCGCCTCTTGCTAAGGCCCTGTTTCAGCTTTTCAGCTGGTGTTTTCAGCTGAAAAGTTGACCAGCTGAAAAGCTGAAAAGTTGACCAGCTGAAAAGCTGAAACAAACAGCAAATTTCTGATTTAATTTTTGGAGTGCTGAAAAGTTGACTTCTGATGAAATGAACTAAAAGCTGAAAAGTTTGCTGAGAGGTGTTTTTCTGACTTTTGGCATGCTGAAAAGCTTAATATATATTACAAAAACCAACATTATAAATCTAACAGACAATTTTTCAGCTACTCAAACAGCCAACTTTTCTAAAAATTCAAAAGCTCCAACCCAAACAAACAAACCCTAAGTTTCAAAAGCTACTGACCCCAGTCCAACCAATCCAAGCCATTATTCCTCGCTGCAGGGGCACGCAGAAGTCATGGAGAGTTAGCTATACTCCTTCCGTTCAAAAATATAAGGATTTGTTGACTTTCAGATATCGCCTTTGACCATTCGTCTTATTCAAAATATTTGTGAAAATATAAAAACAATTAAATCATATTTAAAGTATATTTAGTGATGAAACAAATTATAATAAAATAATTAATAATTTTATAATTTTTTTGAATAAGACGAATGGTCAAATGTGATGTCTGAAAGTCAACAAGTCTTTATATTCTTGGACAGAGGTAGTATTTCAGATGTGCAGTAATCTGAGACTGTTTTGTTCAACTTTTGGACAGCACAAGAAGTTGCTTCTCAGGCACATCTCATCCATGCTTCGTCCGTCTGAAAATGAAACAGGTTTCTAAACTGATGACTCTTCATGGAACGTACATTAACTTTTATTTTTTTTGAACGTGCAGCAAGTAACAGTTTTATTTTCTTACAACGTATAGCAAGTAATAGATATTCTTTTCTTTTTTTAAGAACGTGCAGGAAGTTACAGGTGGTACAATAACCTGCTCTGTTTTCAACACAAGTCTCAAGTCACCAGAGAATAGTGACACTCTTGCTTCTGGGAAGTTAATAGATACTACTAATCAACTCCATTGTAATGCTTGAAATATATCCGCACGAACATGGAATGTTTGCTGCACTTGCAGCGCATATCAAACTTTAATATATTTTTTGACGGGATATTCAAACAAGATGTTCCTTCTGAGTTCTTGCAAATTGTTTCCGAGTTCCTGCAAATCGTTTTGTACTTGCATTCGTCCTTTTTCCTGAGCTCCTGCAGAACTCAGATCTGAGGACGTAGCAGATGTATGCCCTTGCTGGAGGAAAACTCAGACATTCCTATGGTGACTGCAGGGACATTGGTGCTGACTTGGAATTAACCAAAGAATTCGCAGAGGCAAGCTGCACAACTGGTGACCAGTGGCCGTTAACCAAGCTGGTATTTTGTTTCACTCCAACTTCTCAAAAAAGAACATTATAACTCTTAAATGTCTGAACATGATCTGTGATCACAGTGCCTCTGCATGATGCTGTCTGGAATTGACTTCTCCATGAACTTTGTACTAGCAGTGCGCCCGTGCTTTCTTTTATATATACACTGATACACATGCAAGCTAGGAGTTCCGTTCATGGTCTTTGCATGAGCTGCTCCTCTAACTGCATCATAATTCATACACTCTGAGCCTAGCGATTTACAGTGGTGGTTTTGTACCACATACAACTGCCGGCTACTTTGCATGGATGGAAAACTGATAATGAAGCTCAATAGGAACGGCCCATGCACGTTCTGTCAGGTTTGAAAACATGCAAGAGAACTGAAGAAAGAAGAAGCACCAACATAAGGTTTGCAGGTTATTCACGTCAGCAACTAACCTGATTTCAACGCTCCACTGAGAGAGTTTTTCTCCCGCGGAATGGGACCTGTTCGTCCTGGAGCACGACCTAATTCAACTCACGGCTTCTTCGTTTCCTCAACTCACAAGTCACGAGTCTTAATTTCTACACGTCACTGCTCGGTCTCTGCATCCTTTCAGGTTGACCAAAACGGGTTAACGGGGTAAAAACAAAGACGAAGGCATGGCGTGATTAGTTGCTGGAGTGAAAGGTATGTAACCTGATGGTGATGGAGATAAGGTCATCTGCTCCATTATGTGTCGTCGTGGCACGAGCTTGCATTTTTTCGCTAAAATGACGCTCAGGTCGGGTCAGGGCACACCATCAGCGGTTTGATTTCTCGCAGCTTCAGCCACAAGTGTGTAGTGTTATTTCGAGAGAACTTTTACAGTCCCCCATACTAGTTAGTATTCAATAGTCAATACTAGATAGTATTCTTGAGGGTAGTTTTGAAATTGAAATAGTATTAGTTCTTCGGATTACAGCATGCAAACATGGATGCATTTGTAGTGTTCAGTGCAATGTTAGAATGCAGGGTATAGCAATTGCACATGAATCCGTAGCAGTTCTTTTGTGTTCGAGAAGATCAGTTAGGGCCGGCCATGATTATGAACACGATCTGCTCCTCATTCCGGCGTTAGCAGCAGGGTTCCTCTTCTCCCTCGCGTGCATGGACGCGAAGGGCGTGCATGCGAATGCGTCCTTGCTATCGCGGCGTCTCTCAAGGCGGCACCACACGCCACACGGCCCTGCTCTCTATCTGCGGCATCGGCGTCTTCGCGGAGTGCGGCGGCGGCGGCGGCGTACGTCAAAATTAAGAAGAACCCTAACCTCGCAGCGAATCGAATAAAGATGAGACAAAGAATATGTTTAACAGATTAATTTCCTGAGATCTCACATCAGTTAGTAAATTTGATCTTGAAAAAGACTAATTGCAAGTCCGACATTTAATGGTTTCCGATTTTACCCTCATGGTAGCAATCTACTCACGAATACTAGCTAGTATTAGTGAGGAGAGTCAATCGATTTGAACCGTCGGATCATAATACTAACTAGTATTGTCAAATAATACTACCTAGTATGAGGGACCGTAAAAGTCCTCGAAGTTGTGGAAAATGTGCCCCATTCTATTCAGAGGGGGTGGCCGTATCTGTTATCTTCTTCTGCGAAGAATTTAGTTCGTACCATGCATGTTTCATCAAGCTGGTCAAGAGTTGGGTATAGATTTATACTACTTTCTTTCTTCTATGTGATATAGTGCACCATAAAAGTTCTCATTTGCGTTTGCACTGCTACTATGTAAGTCTGCAATGTCTGCAATCCGGATTTTATCGGTACAATGGATGCTCTTCTGAAAAACAAGCAGTCTTTGCTTCTGTGAGACGATACTTGTTAGCTTTGGCGTTTTGCCTGAAAAATTGGCTCCGAGGGCGAACTCTGCAGATTGAAACTGTCAGGAGTTCGGAGCGTGCAAAGCAAAATACCATGCATGATGCATGCGTAGTCGTTCTTATCTCGGTGTAAAAGAAAGTGATGAAACTGGTGCTCAACGGCCTCATGGTTACGGAACAGGCAGCAAAAACAGAGTACAATGGTCTGTTTTGAACGTATCGAGAGATCGGAGCAAAGCAAATCCGATATCTCTGTTTCTCGGTCTTTCGAAAAATATCTCTGTTTCTCTACTTTTTCTAAACCGCCTAATCTTTCTCTATGTTTTCTAAACTTCCTTTGCATTCAATCATGGCGCCAATCTTGAATTACCCGACGTGGCAGTCTTGAATTTCCGACCTCATGATTCAGAGGAGCCAGGATGCCCTGACGTGAACCGTGCTCGCTGACCTGTAGGCCCGGCCCCACGTGTCAATGGGCATGGCACAACCTGCAGTAACTTCAGGGGATCCACGCTCCATTCAGAGAGGAGATTCTTGTTGCCTTACCCGACTTGGCTCCAAACCTCACTGATGTAGCAACGGCCTGGACCATATTGAGACAATTATAGACGAATCTTTGTCAAACTAGCTTCGCTCAGCATTTGATTCCCAACTTCGTGTTCCTAATGATCAAGGTGGTATTTTGTTTCACTCCAACTTCTCAAAGCGGAACATAAACACTAAACATAGTATTAAGCATGTCACCACTGTTGCTTTGGTCATGGCTAGGGCGGGCAGTGCCCTTTATATACAGAGATAAACTAGGAGTTGCACGGCCTTTGCATGAGCTGCAACAGTAGCATCATTCATTCCGTGCCTAGAGATTTACTGTTGTGTTTGGTACCACGTGCGGTGGCTGTTATGTCTAGCCTGGGCGACGGGTGCACTATGTTCGCACATCCGGCCTCTGTAAGTTTGTTCCGTCAGGTTTCATCTGACGCACACTTCCGTCACCGCGTGCAAACGACAACTTTGCACGAGTCTATTCAAGAGCCGCACGCGCTGCCTTTTCTCTTCCCGGGAATGTGACCTGTTCGTCCTCTAGCGCGACCTAATTTGACGATCAGGTTTCTGCACCCTGTTCCGGTTGGCTGAAATGGAGCAGAGTTGAAGATGAAGGTATATCATGATTTGTTGTTGTACAAGAAAGAAAACCTGACAGCGATGGAGATAAGGCCCTCAGCCCTCTGCTCGTATGTGCCATCGTGGCACGAGCTTGCGTTTTCCATAAGAACTGTCCACGCTTTTTGGTCAGGTCAGGCGCACGATCAGCAGCATGTTTTCTCGCAGGTGCAAAATGGTTGGACGATGCCAACTCGCCAAGTGCGTGATCGAATGTGGTAAAGTATCTCTCGATAGCAGCCTCAGCCTGCCATCTTGAAGCTGCTAAAAGAGACTCGCTAGCTGATGAAATTGTAAGTGCGTCGAGCATTTTGAAAGGAATGGAAGTGCCGTGAAGAAACGACGGTATCCCTTCTGTTTTTTTTTTCCCTGAAAGAAGTTGTGGAAAAACCAATTTGCAATTTAGATAGCTAATATCATGACGCTATCCAATTGTTTTTTTTTTCCTGAAAGGGTTTGGACTTCTTGTTAAACTAGTATCATGGAATGTTGGTCAACAATTGGATATTTGAGTTACTACTGCTACTGAATAAGACTACAATGGCTGCACTAGAATAGTGCGGATTTTGTCCAAACCCTGCATGATCTGCAGAAACGTGAGTCTTGCTTCTGGGAGACATGTACTTGTCAGCTCTAGCATGTTGGGCTCAAAAATATCTGAACCGTTGGAAAAGGAAGATGTGTAGCACTTGCGACAAGCTGACAATACCTAGAACGGAAGGAAATAGCTAGGAACACATGTTCCATGCGTGTAAAAATGTGGTTATTCACATTCCTTATGTTTAGATCTGGCAGAATTTATCCACAAGTTCCTGAAGAATTCATATTTCAGAATGTAGCTAAGGTTACCTCCCTGGCAGCACGGGCAGAGAATTCAATTCAATGACACCCATGCAGCCCATCTGTGATGGTTTTGGTCCAGGCCTGAAACCTGAAGAAAATGGAACAAGTTGCTTTTAAGTCATGTCTCCTTCCTGTTTCTTCAGAAGAACGAAATTGATTGCTTGACAGATAGGAGTATTAGTTTCTGAAAGGAACACCATCCTGCTCTGTTTTGAAACGAGGAAAAGTGGAAAGATTGTAATAATAAATTGCACTTATAGCTCGTTATTCTTTATTCAAAAAATTATATTAACCCTAAGGGCTGACATAATTTATTTGATGACTAGTCAACCTTGTTTCTCTTTTTAAGCACCCGGGGAACTGTACGCCATAACAAAACAAAATAGCTCACATGTAGGAAACATTTTGAAGCATTTCAAATAAACAATCCATTGTATCATATTGTCTAATTTCAAATTGTACATGGAATTGCAAAGCTATTTACTATATAAATACACAATTAACTGCAGTGATGCACCTCTCAAAAGAAAAAAATTACTGCGAATATATGATGCATCCAACTAAGCTAAGCTTGCATGGCTGTGGCTGGTGTAATACCCTGAAGCTTCTACTGACGGATGGACGATCCCGCAGCTGCGTCTGGGACTCTGAGGAATCGTAATCCATACACGCCGTTTTCCTGCAGCGCGGCTTCTCCGACCCTGGTGCCACCAGGGAGCGTGAACAGCTGACACCGGTTTTCGTAAAAGCTCAAACATATGCCATGGTTCCTTGCGAGCTGACCGACCGAAACCAAATTCACTGTGAGCCCCTCTACCAAATAGACTTCTGGGATGCTGAAGCCGTCCATCTGTATGGCGCCGACGCCGGTGGTGGTCACGCGACGGCCGTCAGGTAGTGTGGCGAAAAGCCTTTCATCTCGCGTAAGAAGACGGAAACCCCGCAGAAGGCCTACATTTCCGACGAAATGTCTACCGGCACCCGAGTCCAGCAAGAACTGAAGGTGTGGAGCACCATTCGGAGTAATGGAGGCCCTGTCACTGCGTCCAGTAGATGCCGGAGTAGGGCAAGCAGCTAGCAGTAATGGATCCACCGAAAACATCCGTTTTTTACTGTGAGACCTGAAAAACAAAATGTCAACTACGCAGCGATACATGTGCGACGATAAAGTAATTATAACATAAGAGCTTAGGTTATGGACTAAATAAGGAATAATAATATGTACGACAACTCTTATATAGAACGGTGTGGCCCAAGTTAAATAGGACTTTCAAAATTATTAGCAAGGGGGTAATGCAGTATACTATATCACACCCGGACAGGGATCCGCTGACTTAATGCATGCCCGTGCAGTGGTCACTGACGCAATGGACCGTGCCCATGTGTCAGTGACCAGGGGCTACGGCAGCGGAGCCATGTGCATCATGAAGTCCATAACAATTTTAACTTATTTTGAATCCTAAGTCTTATTTTGAATCCTAAGTCTTAGTTGTTCTAAAGATACATGAATATGTTTGGGCCAGAAGGCCCAGCCCAATCTCAAGGTGGCAGCCCTTGCTGCGCCGCTGGCCCCCACCCTCCCACAGTGGCTAGATGGAATAAAGTCATTAAGAAGAAATATATCAGGTTGAGTTGGTTCATATGGGAAAAGAGTCTAGCTTGTTAGGAAAGTAATCGTCGTAACAGATTAGGAGTCCGATTGAAAGTTGATTCTGAGTCAATTCATGTACCCCTATATATTGTGCGGTGATGTACTATAATTCATCATTCAAGTAATAGAAGAGTTAATCCCTCCCTTGCAACCTCTCTCTCTCTCTCTCTCTCTCTCTCTCTCTCTCTCTCTCTCTCTCTCTCTCTCTCTCTCTCTCTCTCTCTCTCTCTCTCTCTCTCTCGTGTGCGCGCCCCACCGCTACCATCCTCTCTCCCCGCGCACGCCGCCCCCTCCCTCCGCCCAAGCCGCCGCCCTCCACTTCTATTGCTGCAAGAGGGGTAGCAGCCCCATCACCGATAACAAAATATATGCTAGAAATTCTAGAAAATAAAACACCTTACGTTTTGATTTGGATGCTTCACAAATTCAAAACAGTGATGAATAATAATTGTCTTATAAACATTCAAAAACCTAAAAATCCCACAAGTACATTTACACATCTCCAAATGTGTGGTCAAAGATAGATTTATTTGACTTAGGATGAAGCAACAAGTAATTTTAAAACAGAAGGAGTAACATATATGTTATTAACAAATATCTCATGTACTATTTGAGGTTAATTTTATAGTGTGGTTCTAGTTTTGTCGTGAAAAAAATGTTTCATAACATACCCAGGCCATATTACCCGCACTCATATATCCAAATCCAACTAGGAAACTTAGAGATGTTGCCTAGCAAGAGAACTTAATTATTAGGAGAAGTAGTGTTCGGTTACGTACCTTGTGAAGTAGCTGTGCACTGCAGGGGAGGGGCGAGTGGAGGAAGAAGCTAATGCGGGGGGAACTCGTGCAGCTGCTTTTGCGAACGAAGTTGGGAACCGCGAGGAGATGGTAGCCGTCGATGAAGACCGAGTCCTCGTCGGGGTGGAGGAACTCGACAACGCGGTCTGCGAATAGCTTGTTGGCAATGACGTAGGATTGGTAGAGCATGCTCTCGGACGTTGTTGGCGAGAACGGGAGGACGTAGTGAAGTATCGGCCACAGGGGACGCTTGCAGAAGCCGTGGTAAAAGTCGGCGTGCAGGCCAGCGTCCAGGAACACCGGAACGCACGAGAAGCGGGAGAGGAGATCGGCGGCAAGCTCCTCGGACGCCGGGATCGACGCCGGGAGCGTGCCGACGAAGACAACGGGGCCGGAGGGGAGGCCATGGTGTTGCTGTAGCAGGAGAATCGCGTCGTGGTCGAGGGAGAAATCGAAGCCGTGCGGCGCGTCGGGGTTGGGCGACGCGAGGAGGGGGAGGCGGTGGGCGACCACGATGCTGCGGCGGCCTCCGACGGAGCCGCCGGGCTATCGTCGCCAGAGCTTGGGAGGGAGGCCATCGCTGCGTGTAGGGGCCGGGGTTTGGTTTCCTGGCGAAACTAAGGAAGGGCTGCTGAATGTCAACAACAAATCGTGAAGCCCGCAAGATATGGCTACAGGTGTCAACAAGCGAATTTCTCTACAAAACGCACAATCATAGCAAAATATGGAAATGTGAAAAAATAAGAGGGTCGATGTAGCAAACACAAACTCACTTATCGAGTGAGCGATCAAATGCAGGTCCACCGTCGGATACATAAGTTCCAAAAAAAAAGAGAGTCGATGGTCACGACGCAGTGGACACAAACAAATATTTTTCTCGTAATGTCCTCCCGGCCGGTCCTTGGTGGTCTCGCTGCCGTCGTCCTCCGCTTCCGGATCATCGGTTATCACATCCGGCAGCTTCGGTTCTTTCGGCGCCGTGGCCATCACCGGCTCCTTGCCGTTTCCGCTGGCTCTCTGCTCCGGACGGTCCAAGGGTAATCACAAACAGGAACAAAGAACGCCCTTGTCATGGCAGCGGGCCGCACATGATGCCTACATGCGTAAATAAACAAAAAAATTAACCCTGCTGCATTATCCAAGTCGAGGGATTAAACCCCGCCTTGTCCAAGGCATGCCCTCGTCTTCCTAGCCTCTTCGCTCATCCACTTTTCGCCGCTCTCCGCTCTTCCTCCACCACCACGTTCCAGGTACTCGGAGAATCAACAGCCACTTTGGTTCTGTAAACAGGCCACCTTGCCAGCAACAAGGTACCGACCAATGAAGTCCATGTGCACCCTTGACGACCCCTGTTACATCCTTGACTCCATAGCCAGCGTCCACGCAACAGGCGACCAGCGCTACTTCAAGCTCGACCACTCCGCGGACGTCACCGGCGTCGTCTTCCGCAGGCGTGACGGCAAGGAACTGCCCGTCATCGGCGCCGGCAGCGTCGTCACACCCTGCGCCGACTTCCGGCTCGCCGGCGTGCAGTACGTGCCGGAGCTGGGCCCCGGGTCCACCCTGGTCTCCGTGCAGCAGCTCGCGGCGTCGGGCTTCCTCGTCATGTTCTGCGGCACCTTCTGCTACGTCGCCGACGTGAACAAAGGAGGAACCATCGTCGGAAAAGGAATCCTCCACGACGACGACGGCTTCTACCACCTCCAGTTCCTCAGGGTCCCGGAGCTAGCGTCATGAAGAACTGGTCGTCCAGGAGGGAACCAATATGGGTGGCGCCCTCGCGTGATCATGTTATTATGTGCAAATATGCTATGAAAAATTCACGTCGTTGTACCAGACATGTAATAGCCTTAACTAAGTTTTCTCTCCTCTATGCCATGCAGTTATTACTTCTTCTTATGATTCGGTTCATTTCCTCTGCACACAGCACGTAGAAACGTAATTTCGTTGCTCTTGAGGTAGTGAAATTTCAGGGTGGTCCTGCCACGGAGAAAATGTCATGAACTTTCTGGGCATACAAATGCTTTTCCCTTCATAATTAGATAAAGGATCTAGTTTGATGATTGTCTGCATGTTTTCACTCTCATGAATGTGTGGTATCTCGGCGGTGATCTGTTTTGGAGATTGGCGAGAACCATTTTTCTTTTTTAGACAATGGGCATCCAGGCATTGGCCTTGCAAGGAGATTACAGCCATCTTTTAGTGTTTTATGTAACTTTCAGCGAAATTCAAATTCACTTATGTGTTTGGGAGGAAAAAAAACATGGCATACAGGGGAGAAAACTTAGCTGTAAGAGAAAGCTGCGGATTTTGTCCCTACCTTGCCCAGGCTGAAGAAATCCGCAGTCCGTACTGCTCGGAGATAATATTCTGTCAGCTCTAGCATTACATTCAAAATACTTGAAGCGAAAAAGAATATGTGCTGCACTTGACAAAGTATGAAAAGGCCAGCTCTAGCATTAATTATGTTCAAAATACCTAGTTCTTCCCTGTTCCCTCAGGTAAAGTAATGGTTCCTCAATAATGACTCGCGAACTGATGTCACAGTACCCTGCTTTATTTTGAATAGTCGAAAAGTATATTTGAAAGGCTTTGTCATGTACACATCTTGTATCGATAATCTTACTATAACTAATGTTTATTATATATATCGATGTTTCTATCATTACTATTTTACAACTGATTGTTTATAATAAAAAAGATGAGTAATTTATAAATAATTTATCTACGGGTATTTTTGTAATGGCAATGGTTGGTAGTTACGTTTCAAAAAAAAAAAATGGTTGGTAGTTACAAAACATGTACAAGGGAATTTTTAGGACAATTGTTTTTTATAATGATAATGGTGGGCAATTTTTTTCCTTTGATCATTGTGGTAATTTCTACTACCTCTTAAAAGCAAACATGGTGACTTCCTTTCTTGGCAAAGGGTTAACGTACTAGATCGAATATCTCTACCACTTTACAAGTTTAAAGTGACTCGTTAGCCTAAGATTTCAGTCTCATATTTCAGATCTTTGCCATCCGAGATCGAATATCTCTACTACTTAACAAGTTTAAAGTGACTCGTGAGCCTAAGATTTCAGTATCAGATTTCAGACCTTTGCCATCCGAGTTCACATCAATTTGAATTGAGTTCGATTCAAATTCAAATGTCTGAGTTCCTCTTTCTTTTTATACACACCAATTGCATATGGTCACAAACCACTGCGCGCTGCAGTGTTAAGTCTGTTTGCTTTCTTCTATGTGTGCTAGGGTTTGAATCTCATTCTCAGCAGCGCTCTCTCTCTCTCTCTCTCTCTCTCTCTCTCTCTCTCTCTCTCTCTCTTGGAGCTCGAGATCTAGGCTAGGTCTGGTGTGCCTAGGATGGATCCGGTGCACCCCAACTCTGAGGCTGACTTAATCAGTGTTTTGTTAACTCATATGAAAACGTATAAAATTCATAGAAAATTCACGTGGGCTCAGAAAAATATGAAACCACTTCTAGTAAATAGCGCACTAGTTGCTGATGGTTGGATTATGGTAAAACAGATTCTCAAAATTAAATAAAAATTATGTACCTCGCTTCCTCAAATTTTTCTGAAGTTGTGATAAATACCAAAACGTTATTACAACAAAATCTTTCTATATAACTAAATTTATGTATTTTGCTAAGGGATTGATGGTTGCTAGATAAGCTAAATTATGGCGCCGTTGCAATGCACATGCATATAATGATAATTGTTGCATATTTTCATATATTTTACTGAGATATTAGTATCACCACTCCCCTAGCAACGCACTGGCAAATAGCTAGTAGGATTATAGTAGTCGATACATGAGCATTACAAATCTGTTTTGATCCATACGCCCCCTTCCTGTCTCTAACCACTTAGACACCCTATTCTCTCATCTCCTCCCCCACGGGGGTTAGTAGTTAATTAAGACCAAATCAATTGTGTTCCATGCATATATATCAACCAAACCTATTACGACATTAAAAATGAGGCACATTGATCCGATTTGCATGACTCTGTCACAACCAGGTGTAGGAATAAGTCACCACCCAAGTAGTGTTAAACCATTGGATCCACTGGCCACAACAGAGCCCCACAAAATGGGTCGCGCGCATAACAACACTTTTAGAATATATAAGGTTCATATATATTCAAGAACCAAGAGTGACCAATGAATGGCCCCGTGGTTCGTTTCTCCGTCGTCCTAGCAGCTGATGAAGCAAATCGTCATGCCCACGTTGCATGACCGACCAGGATTCAGGAGCAGGGAGGCCAATACTTCACGCGCGCGGCGCCTGGATGAAGTCAAGCTCAAACAGCCCGTCGACGAGGTGTCCTTGCCCAACCAGGTCGCCGGTGACGGCATCCCGAATGAAGCAGCCGGTGCGCGTGAACTCCACCGTGTAGTCCAGGTCCCCGAGCCTGGACACGGACACGATGTTCTTGGTGAGCCCCGGCACGAACACGACGCCGCGCAGAGTGACCTCGCCGTGGCGCACGGTGCCGCGCCCGCGTATCGGCAGAGTGGAGCCGTTGGCCACGCGGAGCACGCTGGTGGCTGCCGGCGGCATGGCGTGCAGGAAGGAGAACAGGTGCGGGTCGCCGGTGGCATGGATCGACGCACCGGAGTCCACGATGAACTTTCGGCTGCCGTAGCCATCGTCCTGTCGCCGTCCCCCCAGGACGCTTCCTGATCTTGGGCCGCCGTTTGGCATCACAAGCACGTCCTCAACGGGGCGAATGTTGCCACCCGCGGCTCGAGGGCCGCCATCTTTGGGAGTGGAATCAGTTTCCCTGCAGATCAAGCACCCGGAAACCAGTTAGCAAACTTGATAGAAACTTAGAACACGTCCTGAACTGTATTGGATGTTTAAGTTTGGAAAAATCACTTGTGTGCCGCTGGGTAAAAAACCTAATCTCTTAAATGTCGTTATCAGTGACTAAAGTGTGTTCCACCTGTCACATCGATGACATATGAGGCATTAGAAGGTTTGCCAGTGTCATGTAAAGGAATTTCCCAAGTTTGTTTTCCAGTAGGTTGGATGCAACATATACAGGACTCTACATGATAACAAGATATTTTCAAGCAAACAAATGATATATCACTTATTTATCTGTTTACAAGGGTTTCATGATGCTTAGAAAAGAATAATAACAGGTGCAGAAAAGCATAATTCAGTTGCGTGGTATGCCTACTCTGTTTGTGCATCGCTGCTTCAATTTCCTTGCAGCTCGGTCTAAAAAAAAAATCCTTGCAGCTCGATATTGCTACAAGTAATAATAACAACAACTTTCTCTCAAAAAAAGTAATAACAACAACTATGCAGGACCGCTGTGTTGGAGATCGCAGTAATAATATATTTACTACTTGGATGCCTTTTTTGACCCTTCACATTAAAGAAATTACAAAACAAATCCCGGTTTGGATGCTTACCAACGTTTATGGAGATATGTGCAAAGAAGGCACAACTAGAGGTGTCTTTTTTTTTTAAAGTTATGTAGTTTCATCAGTGTGGCAATGATGCACATCTGATAATGACCATTCAGTGGTTTTATTCAGTTGTAACTCCTTTGAGAGCAAAGGCTGGGTTTAATAATTTTGTCTTTATCTAAAAGGAAATTATGGAAATCAAAATATGTTCGTTTCTTTAGCTAAAATTTTAGCCATTTTGAATCTTGTCATTTAAGGGTACTAAATAAAGTATAATTACAAAACTAATTGCATAACTTTGTACTACTTCGTGAGACGAATCTAATAAGGGTAATTAAGCCGTGATTAGAAGATGATTACTGTAGCATCACTGTAGCAAAACATAAATTAATTAGGCTTGTTAGATTTGTCTCGTAAATTAGCCCCCATCCGTAAAAAGGTCTTGTAATTAGACTTTATTTAATACTTTTAAATAGCAAGATTCTTTTTAATGTGACAGGGCTAAAATTTTAGCTAAAGAAAACGAACAGGGCTAAAAATACCTGATGATTGGTGATAACATTTCCGAAAGACATGATTTGCTTGGCCGGTTTGCTGTCGATAAACAGTCCATCATCCCAAACAGGACATAAACACGCATGAAAAAATCCTTTGGCAACAGCCTGAGATGTGGAGAAACGTTGTGCTTAATTAGATCTGCATCAAAACTAAAGGCTATGTATCAGCACCTTCCACCTTGGCATCTCCATATTGCCCGGCTACAGTGGCGAGTCTAGAGGGTGGGCCAGGTGGGCCGCGGCCCACACCCAGATTCGGCCGACCGAGAGCCCACCGCCTCTGTTTCGACACCGAAAAGCTCAGCCATGGCGAGCGAGACTGAGATGAGAAAGCGACTCCAAGCGAAGAAGCGGGGCACGGCCATCCTGAGCTTGCCTGCGGCGCCCTCCTGCACCTACTTGCGGACCTACGCCTGCCCGCCGCGGTGCTGCCCCTGCTGCTTCGGGCGTGGCACGGCAGGAGCACCTCACCTCCTACACAGCTGCCGTCCATCTCGTCCATAGTCCTTCTTTCAAGAAGCAGCACGACTCTGACTTGTGTTCGTGATGGTCGCCTTGGCTTGCGCTTGAGCCCTCCGCGTTGGCCGCAGAGTCTCGTCCACCGGACATAGGAGAGATGGGCTGTCGAGCTGGGAATTCTCTATTTGTTCCTCCGTTTCCTACCTGAGATCGACTCGTTTGTTTTCCATTCCTCGTTTGTTTTCCATTCCATCTTTCCCCTTCGTAATTTGCTTCGATTCCTTTCTCAGCAGTTCTCTTTCTTACGATAAAAATGGAGATGGTTCTCTTAATTTCGGCCACTTCCAAGCCTGTAGAGCATCTAGAATATTTTTTCTTTGCAGTGATCATTTACTAATACTTTTGCAGAAAAAAGATCATTTACTAATACATTTTTTTGTATCTTTTTAATCGTTGTAAGCTTATATTGTATCATTATTGTGATTTTACTATGTTTCGAAGAAAATTTATTAGTCTCTTGAACTTCTATAAGATCACATGTTGAATTTGTTGTACGGCGAAAAAAAATTCGGCCCACCCCCAACTCCAACCCTAGACTCGTCACTGCCCGGCTACGTACGAGCCCCCCTTCCCTCACGGGTGCTGATGGAAATTAACAAGATGCAGCGACAGCAGCCACCTTGCGGGCCACATGAACAGACGGCGATCAGTTCCCTGCCCTGGTGCGGGCCACAACATCAATACAAACAAAAAACCGCCCTTAATAAAATTCTCAGGTTTTACCTTCTCTCCCTTACGGCATGCACAGTGATCCATACGGCAATTGTCTTGAAAGCCATATCCATATCATTCTTTAAACAGCAAAAAAATAACATTTTTTGCGAATCAGCAAAAAAATAATACAGTGGATCGTCTGTAAAAGGTTGTCTGAAAGAATCATATGCAATTGTTATAGACAACGAAAAGCTTCACCTACAATGATTTAGAGAGCACTGAGCCTATTATTAGACATCATTGTTCTCTCTCCCCGTTCTCTCTCATCCACATTACCCAAATCTTAGGTGGAATCTGTCCCCACTGTACCTGCCCTTATCATGTCATTTTATATAAATTTTTTGAGCTTCAGTAATAATTGACTAACGCCAGTAGCTAGCACTTAGCACCTACGCAATGAATAGAACTTCATGTCTTTCCAGAGCTCGGAAATAACAATAGAGAGCTTGAGAAGAAACCCACAAATATTAAGGATTGGGTGTGAGGACATGTTGGAAGAGAAGGGAAAATTGGGGTACATGAAAAAAATGAAATTTAACAGTAGTGATACATTTAATTAATTATGATTTTCCAATTATACTTTACCTATCATACCATCTATATATATCCACTAGAAAAGAAGCCACCACATTATCTTTTAAGAGTTAAAAATTATCAAATTAATCAGAGAAAATTACCCACAATTGCAATTATATAAAAAATCAACACAATAAAATAACCCTCCACATATTTTTTTTTAAATTACCCAGTAATACCATTATGAAAAGGATAGCCGACAATACTTTTAAAATCATCTACCATTACCACTGAAAAATAGTGGTAGAAAAATAACTATGATAGACAATAATATTAATGAGGTGTTCAGTATAATATAATACTAATTGGATTGTTGAGCGAAAGGGTTTGTACCCTAGTGGTTACAAGAGCCTCAGTAGCACCTCAAGTCCTCGGCTCGACTCTTTGTGGGAGCGCTTTTTTAGGATTTAACGGTGTTGTGCTTTCAGCGGTAGGCGATGTGGCCGTCGACAGTGAGGCGTCGGTGGTGACTTCGTCAATAATATCGAAGATTTGCCGGCTCAGTCTTGAGGATGCTCATAAGGGTAAGGTTTGTGCATATGCATTCATAAAGGTAAGTGTGCATACGTTGTGAATGTGTGAGTTTGGACTCTGTATGAAAAAAATGGATTGTTGATACTAGTCGCACAGGTCACCCTACTAGCTATAGGAAAACACGTTATCCCTAGGAATCATAACATATTCAGATGCACGGGATGATTGGCATGTGAGTTAAATTGAAAAGTTCATGCCACAAACGTAACAGGCTCTTACACTTCCATAATATTTGTTCAGTACCGATACAGTCTGTACTCTATCATTGTTAGTGTAAGCGATCA